>OY754951.1:5712300-6052999 GCA_963576515.1 Cryptocephalus primarius | reverse complement strand
GAACACACACCCGAATACACACCCGAACACACACCCGACTACCACCCGAACACACACCCGAATACACACCCCGAACACAACCCGAACAAACACCCGAACACACACCCGAACACACACCCGAATACAACCCGAATACACACCCGAACACACACCCAAATACAACCCGAATACACACCCGAACACACACCCGAATACAACCCGAATACACACCCGAACACACAACCGAACACACACCCGAACACACACCCGAATACAACCAGAATACACACCCGAACACACACCCGAATACAACCCGAATACACACCCGAACACACACCCGAACACACACCCGAACACACACCCGAATACAACCCGAATACACACCCGAACACACACCCGAATACACACCCGAACACACACCCGAACACCACACCCGAAATACAACCCGAATACACACCCGAACACACACCCGAATACCCACCCGAACTCACCCGAACACACACCCGACTACAACCCGAATACACACCCGAACACACACTCGAATACACACCCGAATACAACCCGAATACACACCCGAACACAAACCCGAATGCATCCCGAATAAACACGCGAACACACACCCGAATACACACCCCGAACACACACCCCGAATACACACCCGAACACACACCCGAATACAACCCGAACACACACCCCGAACACACACCCGAATACAACCCGAATACACACCCGAACACACACCCGAATACAAACCCGAACACACACCCGACTACCACCCGAAACACACACCCGAATACACACCCGAACACACCCGAATACTCACCCGAACACACAACCGAACACACACCCGAACACACACCCGAACACACACCCGAATACAACCCGAATACACACCCGAACACCCACCCCGAATACACACGCGAACACACACCCGAATACAACCCGAATACACACCCGAACACACACCCGAACACACACCCGAATACACCCGAATACACACCGAACACACGCCCGAATACACACCCGAACACACACCCGAACACACACCCGAATACAACCCGAATATACCCCAGAACACACACCCGAATACACACCCGAACACACCCGAACACACACCCGACTACAACCCGAATACACACCCGAACACACACCCGAATACACACCCGAATACAACCCGAATACACACCCGAACACACACCCGACTACAACCCGAACACACACCCGAATACACACCCGAACACACACCCGAACACACACACGAATACAACCCGATTACACACCCGAATACAGACCCGAATACAACCCGAACACACACCCGAACACACACCCGAACACACACCCGAATACAACCCGAATACACACCCGAATACACACCCGAATACAAACCCGAAAACACACCCGAATACACACCCGAACACACACCCGAATGCAACCCGAATACACACCCGAACACACACCCGAATACAACCCGAATACACACCCGAACACACACCCGAACACACACCAGAATACACACCCGAACACACACCCGAACACACACCCGAATACAACCCGAATACACACCCGAATACACACCCGAATACACACCCGAACACACCCGAACACACACCCGACTACAAGCCGAATACACACCCGAACACACACCCGAATTCACACCCGAACACACCCGAATACTCACCCGGACACACAACCGAACACACACCCGAACATACACCCGAATACAACCCGAATACACACCCGAACCCACACCCGAAAACACACCCGAACACACACCCGAATACAACCCGAATACACACCCGAACACACACCCGAACACACACCCGAACACACACCCGAACACACACCCGAATACAACCCGAATACACACCCGAACACACACCCGAATACACATCCGAATACAACACGAATACACACCCGAACACACACCCGAACACACACCCGAACACACACCCGAATACACACCCGAACACACCCGAACACACACCCGACTACAACCCGAATACACACCCGAACACACACCCGAATACACACCCGAACACACCCGAACACACACCCGAATACAACCCGAATACACACCCGAACACACACCCGAATACAACCCGAATACACACCCGAACACACACCCGAACACACACCCGAACACACACCCGAACACACACCCGAATACAACCCGAATACACACCCGAACACACACCCGAACACACACCCGAACACACACCCGAACACACACCCGAATACACACCCGAACACACACCCGAATACAACCCGAACACACACCCGAATACACACCCGAATACACACCCGAACACACACCCGAATACAACCCGAATACACACCCGAACACACACCCGATTACACACCCGAACACACCCGAATACTCACCCGAACACACAACCGAACACACACCCGAACACACACCCGAACACACACCCGAATACAACCCGAATACACACCCGAACACACACCCGACTACAACCCGAATACGCACCCGAACACACACCCGAATACAACCCGAATACACACCCGAACCCACACCCGAACACACACCCGAACACACACCCGAATACAACCCGAATACACACCCGAACACACACCCGAATACACACCCGAACACACACCCGAACACACACACGAATACAACCCGAATACACACCCGAACACACACCCGAATACACACCCGAACCCACCCGAACACACACACGACTACAACCCGAATACACACCCGAACACACACCCGAATACACACCCGAATACAACCCGAATTCACACCCGAACACACACACGAACACACACCCGAATGCAACCCGAATACACACCCGAACACACACCCGAATACACACCCGAACACACACCCGAATACAACCCGAACACACACCCGAACACACACCCGAATACAACCCGAATACACACCCGAACACACATCCGAATACACACGCGAACACACACCCGACTACCACCCGAACACACACCCGAATACACACCCGAATAAAACCCGAATACACACCCGAACACACACCCGAACACACACCCGAATGCAACCCGAATACACACCCGATCACACACCCGAATACACACCCGAACACACACCCGAATACAACCCGAACACACACCCGAACACACACCCGAATACAACCCGAATACACACCCGAACACACATCCGAATACACACGCGAACACACACCCGACTACCACCCGAACACACACCCGAATACACACCCGAACACACACGGATACTCACCCGAACACACAACCGAACACACACCCGAATACACACCCGAACAAATACCCGAACACACACCCGAACACACACCCGAACACACACCCGAATACAACCCGAATACACACCCGAACACACACCCGAATACAACCCGAATACACACCCGAACACACACCCGAATACAACCCGAATACACACCCGAACACACACCCGAACACACACCCGAACACACATCCGAATACAACCCGAATGCACACCCGATCACACACCCGAATACACACCCGAATACCACCCGAATACTCACCCGAACACACAACCGAACACACACCCGAACACACACCCGAACACACACCCGAATACAACCCGAATACACACCCGAACACCCACCCGAATACAACCCGAATACACACCCGAACACACACCCGAATACACACCCGAACACACACGAATACTCACCCGAACACACAACCGAACACACACCCGAACACACACCCGAACACACACCCGAATACACACCCGAACACACACCCGAATACAACCCGAATACATACCCGAACACACACCCGAACACACACCCGAACACACACCCGAACACACACCCGAACACACACCCGAATACAATCTCGAACACACAACCGAATACAACCCGTACACACACCCGAACTCACACCCGAATACAACCCGAATACACACCACCCGAATACACACCACCCGAATACAAACCCGAAAACACACCCGAATACACACCCGAACACACACCCGAATACAACCTGAATACACACCCGAACACACACCCGAATACACACCCGAACACACACCCGATTACCACCCGAACACACACCCGAATACACACCCGAACACACACCCGAATACAACCCGAATACACACCCGAACACACACCCGAACACACACCCGAATACAACACGAACACACACCCGAACACACACCCGAACACACACCCGAATACACACCCGAATACACACCCGACTACAACCCGAATACACACCCGAACACACACCCGAATACACACCCGAAAACACCCGAACACACACCCGAATACAACCCGAATACACACCCGAACACACACCCGAATACAACCCGAACACACACCCGAATACAACCAGAATACACACCCGAACACACACCCGACTTCAACCCGAATACACACCCGAACACACACCCGAACACACACCCGAATACAACCCGAATACACACCCGAACACACACCCGACTTCAACCCGAATACACACCCGAACACACTCCCGAACACACACCCGAATACAACCCGAATACACACCCGAACACACACCCGAATACAACCCGAATACACACCCGAATACACACCCGAATACAACCCGAATACACACCCGAACACACACCCGAATACAACCCGAATACACACCCGAATACACACCCGAATACAAACCCGAAAACACACCCGAACACACACCCGAACACACACCCGAACACACACCCGAATACAACCAGAATACACACCCGAACACACACCCGACTTCAACCCGAATACACACCCGAACACACACCCGAACACACACCCGAATACAACCCGAATACACACCCGAACACACACCCGACTTCAACCCGAATACACACCCGAACACACTCCCGAACACACACCCGAATACAACCCGAATACACACCCGAACACACACCCGAATACAACCCGAATACACACCCGAATACACACCCGAATACAACCCGAATACACACCCGAACACACACCCGAATACACACCCGAACTCACCCGAACACACACCCGACTACAACCCGAATACACACCCGAACACACACCCGAATACACACCCGAATACAACCCGAATACACACCCGAACACACACCCGAACACACTCCCGAATGCAACCCGAATACACACCCGAACACACACCCGAATACACACCCGAACACACACCCGAATATACACCCGAACACACACCCGAATACAACCCGAACACACACCCGAGCACACACCCGAATACAACCCGAATACACACCCGAACACACACCCGAATACACACCCGAACACACACCCGACTACCACCCGAACACACACCCGAATACACACCTGAACACACCCGAATACTCACCCGAACACACAACCGAACACACACTCGAATACACACCTGAACAAACACCCGAATACAACCCGAATACACACCCGAACACCCACCCGAATACAACCCGAACACACACCCGAACACACACTCGAATACAACCCGAATACAAACTTGAATACACACCCGAATACACACCCGAATACAACCCGAATACACACCCGAATACACACCCGAATACAAACCCGAAAGCACACCCGAATACACACCCGAACACACACCCGAACACACACCCGAACACACACCCGAACACACACCCGAACACACACCCGAATTCAACCCGAATACACACCCGAACACACACCCGAACACACACCCGAATACACACCCGAACACACCCGAACACCCACCCGACTACAACCCGAATACACACCCGAACACACAGCCGAATACACACCCGAACACACACCCGACTACAATCCGAATACACACCCGAACACACTCCCGAACACACACCCGAATACACACCCGAACACACACCCGAATACAACCCGAATACACACCCGAACACACACCCGAATACACACCCGAACACACCCGAATACTCACCCGAACACACAACCGAACACACACCCGAACACACACCCGAACACACACCCGAATAAAACCCGAATACACACCCGAACACACACCCGACTACAACCCGAATACACACCCGAACACACACCCGAATACACACCCGAACACACCCGAACACACACCCGAATACATCCCGAATACACACCCGAACACACACCCGAACACACACCCGACTACAACCCGAATACACACCCGAACACACACCCGAATACACACCCGAATACACACTGGAAAACAACCCGAATACACACAATAATACACACCAGTATACAAACCAGAAAGCACACCCGAATACACACCCGAACACACACCCGAACACACACCCGAACACACACCCGAACACACACCCGAACACACCCGAACACACACCCGACTACATCCCGAATACACACCCGAACACACACACGAATATACACCCGAACACACCCGAATACTCACCCGGACACACAACCGAACACACACCCGAACACACACCCGAATACAACCCGAATACACACCCGAACACACACCCGAATACAACCCGAATACACACCCGAACACACACCCGAACACACACCCGAACACACACCCGAATACAACCCGAATACACACCCGAACACACACCCGAATACACACCCGAACACACACCCGAACACACACCCGAATACAACCCGAATACACACCCGAACACACACCCGAATACACACCCGAACTCACCCGAACTCACACCCGACTACAACCCGAATACACACCCGAACACACACTCGAATACACACCCGAATACAACCCGAATACACACCCGAACACAAACCCGAATGCAACCCGAATAAACACGCGAACACACACCCGAATACACACCCGAACACACACCCGAATACACACCCGAACACACACCCGAATACAACCCGAACACACACCCGAACACACACCCGAATACACACCAGAACACACACCCGAATACAAACCCGAACACACACCCGACTACCACCCGAACACACACCCGAATACACACCCGAACACACCCGAATACTCACCCGAACACACAACCGAACACACACCCGAACACACACCCGAACACACACCCGAATACAACCCGAATACACACCCGAACACCCACCCGAATACACACGCGAACACACACCCGAATACAACCCGAATACACACCCGAACACGCACCCGAACACACACCCGAATACAACCCGAATACACACCCGAACACACGCCCGAATACACACCCGAACACACACCCGAACACACACCCGAATACAACCCGAATACACACCAGAACACACACCCGAATACACACCCGAACACACCCCAACACACACCCGACAACAACCCGAATACACACCCGAACACACACCCGAATACACACCCGAATACAACCCGAATACACACCCGAACACACACCCGACTACAACCCGAACACACACCCGAATACACACCCGAACACACACCCGAACACACACACGAATACAACCCGAATACACACCCGAATACAGACCCGAATACAACCCGAACACACACCCGAACACACACCCGAACACACACCCGAATACAACCCGAATACACACCCGAATACACACCCGAATACAAACCCGAAAACACACCCGAATACACACCCGAACACACACCCGAATGCAACCCGAATACACACCCGAACACACACCCGAATACAACCCGAATACACACCCGAACACACACCCGAACACACACCCGAATACACACCCGAACACACACCCGAACACACACCCGAATACAACCCGAATACACACCCGAATACACACCCGAATACACACCCGAACACACCCGAACACACACCCGACTACAAGCCGAATACACACCCGAACACACACCTGAATTCACACCCGAACACACCCGAATACTCACCCGGACACACAACCGAACACACACCCGAACATACACCCGAATACAACCCGAATGCACACCCGAACCCACACCCGAACACACACCCGAACACACACCCGAATACAACCCGAATACACACCCGAACACACACCCGAATACACACCCGAACACACACCCGAACACACACCCGAATACAACCCGATTACAACCCGAATACACACCCGAACACACACCCGAATACAACCCGAATACACACCCGAATACACACCCGAATACAACCCGAATACACACCCGAACACACACCCGAATACACACCCGAACTCACCCGAACACACACCCGGCTACAACCCGAACACACACCCGAACACACACCCGAATGCAACCCGAATACCCACCCGAACACACACCCGAATACACACCCGAACACACACCCGAATATACACCCGAACACACACCCGAATACAACCCGAACACACACCCGAGCACACACCCGAATACAACCCGAATACACACCCGAACACACACCCGAATACACACCCGAACACACCCGACTACCACCCGAACACACACCCGAATACACACCTGAACAAACCCGAATACTCACCCGAACACACAACCGAACACACACTCGAATACACACCTGAACACACACCCGAATACAACCCGAATACACACCCGAACACCCTCCCGAATACAACCCGAATACACACCCGAACACACACCCGAATACACACCCGAACACACCCGAATACTCACCCGAACACACAACCGAACACACACCCGAACACACACCCGAACACACACCCGAATACAACCCGAATACACACCCGAACACAAACCCGAATACAACCCGAATACACACCCGAACACACACCCGAACACACACCCGAACACACACCCGAATACAAACATGAACACACACCCGAACACACACCCGAACACACACCCGAATACAACCCGAATACACACCCGAATACAAACCCGAAAACACACCCGAACACACACCCGAACACACACCCGAACACACACCCGAATACAACCCGAATACACACCCGAACACACACCCGACTTCAACCCGAATACACACCCGAACACACACCCGAACACACACCCGAATACAACCCGAATACACACCCAAACACACACCCGACTTCAACCCGAATACACACCCGAACACACTCCCGAACACACACCCGAATACAACCCGAATACACACCCGAACACACACCCGAATACAACCCGAATACACACCCGAATACACACCCGAATACAACCCGAATACACACCCGAACACACACCCGAATACACACCCGAACTCACCCGAACACACACCCGACTACAACCCGAATACACACCCGAACACACACCCGAATACACACCCGAATACAACCCGAATACACACCCGAACACACACCCGAACACACACCCGAATGCAACCCGAATACACACCCGAACACACACCCGAATACACACCCGAACACACACCCGAATATACACCCGAACACACACCCGAATACAACCCGAACACACACCCGAGCACACACCCGAATACAACCCGAATACACACCCGAACACACACCCGAATACACACCCGAACACACACCCGACTACCACCCGAACACACACCCGAATACACACCTGAACACACCCGAATACTCACCCGAACACACAACCGAACACACACTCGAATACACACCTGAACAAACACCCGAATACAACCCGAATACACACCCGAACACCCACCCGAATACAACCCGAATACACACCCGAACACACACCCGAACACACACCCGAACACACACCCGAACACACACTAGAATACAACCCGAATACAAACCTGAATACACACCCGAATACACACCCGAATACAACCCGAATACACACCCGAACACACTCCCGAACACACACCCGAATACACACCCGAACACACACCCGAATACAACCCGAATACACACCCGAACACACACCCGAATACACACCCGAACACACCCGAATACTCACCCGAACACACAACCGAACACACACCCGAACACATACCCGAACACACACCCGAATACAACCCGAATACACACCCGAACACACACCCGACTACAACCCGAATACACACCCGAACACACACCCGAATACACACCCGAACACACCCGAACACACACCCGAATACATCCCGAATACACACCCGAACACACACCCGAATACAACCCGAATACACACCCGAACACACACCCAAACACACACCCGAACACACCCGAATAAAAACCCGAACACACACCCGAACACACACCCGAATACAACTCGAATACACACCCGAACACACACCCGAATACAACCCGAATACACACCCGAATACACACCAGAATAAAAACCCGAAAACACACCCGAATACACACCCGAACACACACCCGAATGCAACCCGAATACACACCCGAACACACACCCGAATACACACCCGAACACACACCCGAATACACACCCGAACACACACCCGAATTCAACCCGAATACACACCCGAACAGACACCCGACTACAACCCGAATACACACCCGAACACACTCCCGAACACACACATGAATACAACCCGAATACACACCCGAACACACACCCGAATACACACCCGAATACAACCCGACTACACACCCGAATACAACCCGAATACACACCCGAACGCACACCCGAACACACACCCGAACACACACCCGAACACACACCCGAATACACACCCGAACAGACACCCGACTACAACCCGAATACACACCCGAACACACTCCCGAACACACACATGAATACAACCCGAATACACACCCGAACACACACCCGAATACACACCCGAACACACACCCGAATACAACCCGAATACACACCCGAACACACGCCCGAATACACTCCCGAACACACACCCGAATACAACCCGAATACACACCAGAACACACACCCGAATACACACCCGAACACACCCGAACACACACCCGACTACAACCCGAATACACACCCGAACACACACCCGAATACACACCCGAATACAACCCGAATACACACCCGAATACAACCCGAATACACACCCGAACACACACCCGAGTACACACCCGAACTCACCCGAACTCACCCGAACACACACCCGACTACAACCCGAATACAACCCGAATACACACCCGAACACACACCCGACTTCAACCCGAATACACAACCGATCACACACCCGAACACACACCCGAATACAACCCGAATACACACCCGAACACACACCCGACTTCAACCCGAATACACACCCGAACACACTCCCGAACACACACCCGAATACAACCCGAATACACACCCGAACACACATCCGAATACACACGCGAACACACACCCGACTACCACCCGAACACACACCCGAATACACACCCGATCACACCCGGATACTCACCCGAACACACAACCGAACACACACCCGAATACACACCCGAACAAACACCCGAACACACACCCGAATACAACCCGAATACACACCCGAACACACACCCGAATACACACCCGAACTCACCCGAACACACACCCGACTACAACCCGAACACACACCCGAACACACACTCGAATACACACCCGAATACAACCCGAATACACACCCGAACACAAACCCGAATGCAACCCGAATACACACGCGAACACACACCCGAATACACACCCGAACACACACCCGAATACACACCCGAACACACACCCGAATACAACCCGAACACACACCCGAACACACACCCGAATACAACCCGAATACACACCCGAACACACACCCGAATTCAAACCCGAACACACACCCGACTACCACCCGAACACACACCCGAATACACACCCGAACACACCCGAATACTCACCCGAACACACAACCGAACACACACCCGAACACACACCCGAACACACACCCGAATACAACCCGAATACACACCCGAACACCCACCCGAATACACACGCGAACACACACCCGAATACAACCCGAATACACACCCGAACACACACCCGAACACACACCCGAATACAACCCGAATACACACCCGAACACACGCCCGAA
The DNA here is from genome assembly GCA_963576515.1 of Cryptocephalus primarius. Classification (NCBI taxonomy): domain Eukaryota; kingdom Metazoa; phylum Arthropoda; class Insecta; order Coleoptera; family Chrysomelidae; genus Cryptocephalus; species Cryptocephalus primarius. The sequence goes on along the minus strand of OY754951.1, from coordinate 6,041,202 downwards.
TACACACCCGAACACACACCCGAACACACACCCGAATACAACCCGAATACACACCAGAACACACACCCGAATACACACCCGAACACACCCGAACACACACCCGACTACAACCCGAATACACACCCGAACACACACCCGAATACACACCCGAATACAACCCGAATACACACCCGAACACACACCCGACTACAACCCGAACACACACCCGAATACACACCCGAACACACACCCGAACACACGCACGAATACAACCCGAATACACACCCGAATACAGACCCGAATACAACCCGAACACACACCCGAACACACACCCGAACACACACCCGAATACAACCCGAATACACACCCGAATACACACCCGAATACAAACCCGAAAACACACCCGAACACACACCCGAATACAACCCGAATACACACCCGAATACACACCCGAATACACACCCGAACACACCCGAACACACACCCGACTACAAGCCGAATACACACCCGAACACACACCTGAATTCACACCCGAACACACCCGAATACTCACCCGGACACACAACCGAACACACACCCGAACATACACCCGAATACAACCCGAATACACACCCGAACCCACACCCGAATACAACCCGAATACACACCCGAACACACACCCGAACACACACCCGAATACACACCCGAACACACACCCGAACACACACCCGAATACAACCCGAATACACACCCGAATACACACCCGAATACACATCCGAACACACCCGAACACACACCCGACTACAACCCGAATACACACCCGAATACACACCCGAATACACACCCGAACACACCCGAACACACACCCGACTACAAGCCGAATACACACCCGAACACACACCTGAATTCACACCCGAACACACCCGAATACTCACCCGGACACACAACCGAACACACACCCGAACACACACCCGAATGCAACCCGAATACACACCCGAACACACACCCGAATACAACCCGAATACACACCCGAACACACACCCGAACACACACCCGAACACACAACCGAACACACACCCGAACACACACCCGAATACAACCCGAATACACACCCGAACACACACCCGAATACAACCCGAATACACACCCGAACACACACCCGAACACACACCCGAACACACACCCGAATACAACCCGAATACACACCCGAACACACACCCGAATACACACCCGAACACACACCCGAACACACACCCGAATACAACCCGAATACACACCCGAACACACACCCGAATACACACCCGAACTCACCCGAACACACACCCGACTACAACCCGAATACACACCCGAACACACACTCGAATGCACACCCGAATACAACCCGAATACACACCCGTACACAAACCCGAATGCAACCCGAATAAACACGCGAACACACACCCGAATACACACCCGAACACACACCCGAATACACACCCGAACACACACCCGAATACAACCCGAACACACACCCGAACACACACCCGAATACAACCCGAATACACACCCGAACACACACCCGAATTCAAACCCGAACACACACCCGACTACCACCCGAACACACACCCGAATACACACCCGAACACACCCGAATACTCACCCGAACACACAACCGAACACACACCCGAACACACACCCGAACACACACCCGAATACAACCCGAATACACACCCGAACACCCACCCGAATACACACGCGAATACAACCCGAATACACACCCGAACACAACCCGAATACACACCCGAACACACGCCCGAATACACACCCGAACACACACCCGAACACACACCCGAATACAACCCGAATACACACCAGAACACACACCCGAATACACACCCGAACACACCCGAACACACACCCGACTACAACCCGAATACACACCCGAACACACACCCGAATACACACCCGAATACAACCCGAATACACACCCGAACACACACCCGACTACAACCCGAACACACACCCGAATACACACCCGAACACACACCCGAACACACACACGAATACAACCCGAATACACACCCGAATACAGACCCGAATACAACCCGAACACACACCCGAACACACACCCGAACACACACCCGAATACAACCCGAATACACACCCGAATACACACCCGAATACAAACCCGAAAACACACCCGAATACACACCCGAACACACACCCGAATGCAACCCGAATACACACCCGAACACACACCCGAATACAACCCGAATACACCCCCGAACACACACCCGAACACACACCCGAATACAAACCCGAACACACACCCGACTACCACCCGAACACACACCCGAATACACACCCGAACACACCCGAATACTCACCCGAACACACAACCGAACACACACCCGAACACACACCCGAACACACACCCGAATACAACCCGAATACACACCCGAACACCCACCCGAATACACACGCGAACACACACCCGAATACAACCCGAATACACACCCGAACACACACCCGAACACACACCCGAATACAACCCGAATACACACCCGAACACACGCCCGAATACACACCCGAACACACACCCGAACACACACCCGAATACAACCCGAATACACACCAGAACACACACCCGAATACACACCCGAACACACCCGAACACACACCCGACTACAACCCGAATACACACCCGAACACACACCCGAATACACACCCGAATACAACCCGAATACACACCCGAACACACACCCGACTACAACCCGAACACACACCCGAATACACACCCGAACACACACCCGAACACACACACGAATACAACCCGAATACACACCCGAATACAGACCCGAATACAACCCGAACACACACCCGAACACACACCCGAACACACACCCGAATACAACCCGAATACACACCCGAATACACACCCGAATACAAACCCGAAAACACACCCGAATACACACCCGAACACACACCCGAATGCAACCCGAATACACACCCGAACACACACCCGAATACAACCCGAATACACACCCGAACACACACCCGAACACACACCCGAATACAACCCGAATACACACCCGAACTCACACCCGAACACACACCCGAATACAACCCGAATACACACCCGAATACACACCCGAATACACACCCGAACACACCCGAACACACACCCGACTACAAGCCGAATACACACCCGAACACACACCCGAATTCACACCCGAACACACCCGAATACTCACCCGGACACACAACCGAACACACACCCGATCATACACCCGAATACAACCCGAATGCACACCCGAACCCACACCCGAACACACACCCGAACACACACCCGAATACAACCCGAATACACACCCGAACACACACCCGAATACACACCCGAACACACACCCGAACACACACCCGAATACAACCCGAATACACACCCGAACACACACATGAATACACACCCGAACTCACCCGAACACACACCCAAATACAACCCGAATACACAACCGAACACACACCCGAATACACACCCCAATACAACCCGAATACACACCCGAACACACACCCGAACACACACCCGAATGCAACCCGAATACACACCCGATCACACACCCGAATACACACCCGAACACACACCCGAGTACAACCCGATCACACACCCGAACACACACCCGAATACAACCCGAATACACACCCGAACACACATCCGAATACACACGCGAACACACACCCGACTACCACCCGAACACACACCCGAATACACACCCGATCACACCCGGATACTCACCCGAACACACAACCGAACACACACCCGAATACACACCCGAACAAATACCCGAACACACACCCGAACACACACCCGAATACAACCCGAATACACACCCGAACACACACCCAAATACAACCCGAATACACACCCGAACACACACCCGAATACAACCCGAATACACACCCGAACACACAACCGAACACACACCCGAACACACACCCGAATACAACCCGAATACACACCCGAACACACACCCGAATACAACCCGAATACACACCCGAACACACACCCGAACACACACCCGAACACACACCCGAATACAACCCGAATACACACCCGAACACACACCCGAATACACACCCGAACACACACCCGAACACACACCCGAATACAACCCGAATACACACCCGAACACACACCCGAATACACACCCGAACTCACCCGAACACACACCCGACTACAACCCGAATACACACCCGAACACACAACCGAACACACACCCGAACACACACCCGAACACACACCCGAATACAACCCGAATACACACCCGAACACCCACCCGAATACACACGCGAACACACACCCGAATACAACCCGAATACACACCCGAACACACACCCGAACACACACCCGAATACAACCCGAATACACACCCGAACACACGCCCGAATACACACCCGAACACACACCCGAACACACACCCGAATACAACCCGAATACACACCAGAACACACACCCGAATACACACCCGAACACACCCGAACACACACCCGACTACAACCCGAATACACACCCGAACACACACCCGAATACACACCCGAATACAACCCGAATACACACCCGAACACACACCCGACTACAACCCGAACACACACCCGAATACACACCCGAACACACACCCGAACACACACACGAATACAACCCGAATACACACCCGAATACAGACCCGAATACAACCCGAACACACACCCGAACACACACCCGAACACACACCCGAATACAACCCGAATACACACCCGAATACACACCCGAATACAAACCCGAAAACACACCCGAATACACACCCGAACACACACCCGAATGCAACCCGAATACACACCCGAACACACACCCGAATACAACCCGAATACACACCCGAACACACACCCGAACACACACCCGAATACACACCCGAACACACACCCGAACACACACCCGAATACAACCCGAATACACACCCGAATACACACCCGAATACACACCCGAACACACCCGAACACACACCCGACTACAAGCCGAATACACACCCGAACACACACCCGAATTCACACCCGAACACACCCGAATACTCACCCGGACACACAACCGAACACACACCCGAACATACACCCGAATACAACCCGAATACACACCCGAACCCACACCCGAACACACACCCGAACACACACCCGAATACAACCCGAATACACACCCGAACACACACCCGAATACACACCCGAACACACACCCGAACACACACCCGAATACAACCCGAATACAACCCGAATACACACCCGAACACACACCCGAACACACCCGAATACTCACCCGAACACACAACCGAACACACACCCGAACACACACCCGAACACACACCCGAATACAACCCGAATACACACCCGAACACCCACCCGAATACACACGCGAACACTCACCCGAATGCAACCCGAATACACACCCGAACACACACCCGAATACACAACCGAACACACACCCGAATACAACCCGAACACACACCCGAACACACACCCGAATACAACCCGAATACACACCCGAACACACACCCGAATACACACCCGACTACCACCCGAACACACACCCGAATACACACCCGAACACACCCGAACAAACACCCGAACACACACCCGAACACACACCCGAATACAACCCGAATACACACCCGAACACACACCCAAATACAACCCGAATACACACCCGAACACACACCCGAATACAACCCGAATACACACCCGAACACACAACCGAACACACACCCGAACACACACCCGAATACAACCCGAATACACACCCGAACACACACCCGAATACAACCCGAATACACACCCGAACACACACCCGAACACACACCCGAACACACACCCGAATACAACCCGAATACACACCCGAACACACACCCGAATACACACCCGAACACACACCCGAACACACACCCGAATACAACCCGAATACACACCCGAACACAAACCCGAATGCAACCCGAATAAACACGCGAACACACACCCGAATACACACCCGAACACACACCCGAATACACACCCGAATACAACCCGAATACACACCCGAACACACACCCGAACACACACCCGAATACAACCCGAATACACACCCGAACACCCACCCGAATACACACGCGAACACACACCCGAATACAACCCGAATACACACCCGAACACACACCCGAACACACACCCGAATACAACCCGAATACACACCCGAACACACGCCCGAATACACACCCGAACACACACCCGAACACACACCCGAATACAACCCGAATACACACCAGAACACACACCCGAATACACACCCGAACACACCCGAACACACACCCGACTACAACCCGAATACACACCCGAACACACACCCGAATACACACCCGAATACAACCCGAATACACACCCGAACACACACCCGACTACAACCCGAACACACACCCGACTACACACCCGAACACACACCCGAACACACACACGAATACAACCCGAATACACACCCGAATACAGACCCGAATACAACCCGAACACACACCCGAACACACACCCGAACACACACCCGAATACAACCCGAATACACACCCGAATACACACCCGAATACAAACCCGAAAACACACCCGAATACACACCCGAACACACACCCGAATGCAACCCGAATACACACCCGAACACACACCCGAATACAACCCGAATACACACCCGAACACACACCCGAACACACACCCGAATACACACCCGAATACACACCCGAATACACACCCGAACACACACCCGACTACAAGCCGAATACACACCCGAACACACACCCGAATTCACACCCGAACACACCCGAATACTCACCCGGACACACAACCGAACACACACCCGAACATACACCCGAATACAACCCGAATGCACACCCGAACCCACACCCGAACACACACCCGAACACACACCCGAATACAACCCGAATACACACCCGAACACACACCCGAATACACACCCGAACACACACCCGAACACACACCCGAATACAACCCGAATACACACCCGAACACACACATGAATACACACCCGAACTCACCCGAACACACACCCAACTACAACCCGAATACACAACCGAACACACACCCGAATACACACCCGAATACAACCCGAATACACACCCGAACACACACCCGAATACACACCCGAACACACACCCGAGTACAACCCGAACACACACCCGAACACACACCCGAATACAACCCGAATACACACCCGAACACACATCCGAATACACACGCGAACACACACCCGACTACCACCCGAACACACACCCGAATACACACCCGATCACACCCGGATACTCACCCGAACACACAACCGAACACACACCCGAATACACACCCGAACAAACACCCGAACACACACCCGAACACACACCCGAATACAACCCGAATACACACCCGAACACACACCCAAATACAACCCGAATACACACCCGAACACACACCCGAATACAACCCGAATACACACCCGAACACACAACCGAACACACACCCGAACACACACCCGAATACAACCCGAATACACACCCGAACACACACCCGAATACAACCCGAATACACACCCGAACACACACCCGAACACACACCCGAACACACACCCGAATACAACCCGAATACACACCCGAACACACACCCGAATACACACCCGAACACACACCCGAACACACACACCGAATACAACCCGAATACACACCCGAACACACACCCGAATACACACCCGAACTCACCCGAACACACACCCGACTACAACCCGAATACACACCCGAACACACACTCGAATACACACCCGAATACAACCCGAATACACACCCGAACACAAACCCGAATGCAACCCGAATAAACACGCGAACACACACCCGAATACACACCCGAACACACACCCGAATACACACCCGAACACACACCCGAATACAACCCGAACACACACCCGAATACACACCCGAACTCACCCGAACACACACCCGGCTACAACCCGAACACACACCCGAACACACACCCAAATGCAACCCGAATACACACCCGAACACACACCCCCGAATACACACCCGAACACACACCCGAATATACACCCGAACACACACCCGAATGCAACCCGAATACACACCCGAACACACACCCGAATACACACCCGAACACACACCCGAATATACACCCGAACACACACCCGAATACAACCCGAACACACACCCGAACACACACCCGAATACACACCTGAACACACCCGAATACTCACCCGAACACACAACCGAATACACACCTGAACACACACCCGAATACAACCCGAATACACACCCGAACACCCTCCCGAATACAACCCGAATACACACCCGAACACACACCCGAATACAACCCGAATACACACCCGAACACACACCCGAACACACACCCGAACACACACCCGAACACACACCCGAACACACACCCGAACACACACCCGAATACAAACCCGAACACACACCCGAACACACAACCGAATACAACCCGAACACACACCCGAACACACACCCGAATACAACCCGAATACACACCCGAATACACACCCGAATACAAACCCGAAAACACACCCGAACACACACCCGAATACAACCCGAATACACACCCGAACACACACCCGACTTCAACCCGAATACACAACCGATCACACACCCGAACACACACCCGAATACAACCCGAATACACACCCGAACACACACCCGACTTCAACCCGAATACACACCCGAACACACTCCCGAACACACACCCGAATACAACCCGAATACACACCCGAACACACACCCGAATACAACCCGAATACACACCCGAATACACACCCGAATACAACCCGAATACACACCCGAACACACACCCGAATACACACCCGAACTCACCCGAACTCACCCGAACACACACCCGACTACAACCCGAATACACACCCGAACACACACCCGAATACACACCCGAAATACAACCCGAATACACACCCGAACACACACCCGAACACTCACCCGAATGCAACCCGAATACACACCCGAACACACACCCGAATACACACCCGAACACACACCCGAATACACACCCGAACACACACCCGACTACCACCCGAACACACACCCGAATACACACCCGAACACACCCGAACAAACACCCGAACACACACCCGAACACACACCCGAATACAACCCGAATACACACCCGAACACACACCCAAATACAACCCGAATACACACCCGAACACACACCCGAATACAACCCGAATACACACCCGAACACACAACCGAACACACACCCGAACACACACCCGAATACAACCCGAATACACACCCGAACACACACCCGAATACAACCCGAATACACACCCGAACACACACCCGAACACACACCCGAACACACACCCGAATACAACCCGAATACACACCCGAACACACACCCGAATACACACCCGAACACACACCCGAACACACACCCGAATACAACCCGAATACACACCCGAACACACACCCGAATACACACCCGAACTCACCCGAACACACACCCGACTACAACCCGAATACACACCCGAACACACACTCGAATACACACCCGAATACAACCCGAATACACACCCGAACACAAACCCGAATGCAACCCGAATAAACACGCGAACACACACCCGAATACACACCCGAACACACACCCGAATACACACCCGAACACACACCCGAATACAACCCGAACACACACCCGAACACACACCCGAATACAACCCGAATACACACCCGAACACACACCCGAATACAAACCCGAACACACACCCGACTACCACCCGAACACACACCCGAATACACACCCGAACACACCCGAATACTCACCCGAACACACAACCGAACACACACCCGAACACACACCCGAACACACACCCGAATACAACCCGAATACACACCCGAACACCCACCCGAATACACACGCGAACACACACCCGAATACAACCCGAATACACACCCGAACACACACCCGAACACACACCCGAATACAACCCGAATACACACCCGAACACACGCCCGAATACACACCCGAACACACACCCGAACACACACCCGAATACAACCCGAATACACACCAGAACACACACCCGAATACACACCCGAACACACCCGAACACACACCCGACTACAACCCGAATACACACCCGAACACACACCCGAATACACACCCGAATACAACCCGAATACACACCCGAACACACACCCGACTACAACCCGAACACACACCCGAATACACACCCGAACACACACCCGAACACACACACGAATACAACCCGAATACACACCCGAACACACACCCGAATACACACCCGAACACACACCCGAATACACACCCGAACACACACCCGAATTCAACCCGAATACACACCCGAACAGACACCCGACTACAACCCGAATACACACCCGAACACACTCCCGAACACACACATGAATACAACCCGAATACACACCCGAACACACACCCGAATACACACCCGAATACAACCCGACTACACACCCGAATACAACCCGAATACACACCCGAACGCACACCCGAACACACACCCGAACACACACCCGAACACACACCCGAATACACACCCGAACAGACACCCGACTACAACCCGAATACACACCCGAACACACTCCCGAACACACACATGAATACAACCCGAATACACACCCGAACACACACCCGAATACACACCCGAACACACACCCGAATACAACCCGAATACACACCCGAACACACGCCCGAATACACTCCCGAACACACACCCGAATACAACCCGAATACACACCAGAACACACCCGAATACACACCCGAACACACCCGAACACACACCCGACTACAACCCGAATACACACCCGAACACACACCCGAATACACACCCGAATACAACCCGAATACACACCCGAATACAACCCGAATACACACCCGAACACACACCCGAATACACACCCGAACTCACCCGAACTCACCCGAACACACACCCGACTACAACCCGAATACAACCCGAATACACACCCGAACACACACCCGACTTCAACCCGAATACACAACCGATCACACACCCGAACACACACCCGAATACAACCCGAATACACACCCGAACACACACCCGACTTCAACCCGAATACACACCCGAACACACTCCCGAACACACACCCGAATACAACCCGAATACACACCCGAACACACACCCGAATACAACCCGAATACACACCCGAATACACACCCGAATACAACCCGAATACACACCCGAACACACACCCGAATACACACCCGAACTCACCCGAACTCACCCGAACACACACCCGACTACAACCCGAATACACACCCGAACACACACCCGAATACACACCCGAAATACAACCCGAATACACACCCGAACACACACCCGAACACTCACCCGAATGCAACCCGAATACACACCCGAACACACACCCGAATACACACCCGAACACACACCCGAATACAACCCGAACACACACCCGAACACACACCCGAATACAACCCGAATACACACCCGAACACACACCCGAATACACACCCGAACACACACCCGACTACCACCCGAACACACACCCGAATACACACCCGAACACACCCGAACAAACACCCGAACACACACCCGAACACACACCCGAATACAACCCGAATACACACCCGAACACACACCCAAATACAACCCGAATACACACCCGAACACACACCCGAATACAACCCGAATACACACCCGAACACACAACCGAACACACACCCGAACACACACCCGAATACAACCCGAATACACACCCGAACACACACCCGAATACAACCCGAATACACACCCGAACACACACCCGAACACACACCCGAACACACACCCGAACACACACCCGAATACAACCCGAATACACACCCGAACACACACCCGAATACACACCCGAACACACACCCGAACACACACCCGAATACAACCCGAATACACACCCGAACACACACCCGAATACACACCCGAACTCACCCGAACACACACCCGACTACAACCCGAATACACACCCGAACACACACTCGAATACACACCCGAATACAACCCGAATACACACCCGAACACAAACCCGAATGCAACCCGAATAAACACGCGAACACACACCCGAATACACACCCGAACACACACCCGAATACACACCCGAACACACACCCGAATACAACCCGAACACACACCCGAACACACACCCGAATACAACCCGAATACACACCCGAACACACACCCGAATACAAACCCGAACACACACCCGACTACCACCCGAACACACACCCGAATACACACCCGAACACACACGAATACTCACCCGAACACACAACCGAACACACACCCGAACACACACCCGAACACACACCCGAATACAACCCGAATACACACCCGAACACCCACCCGAATACACACGCGAACACACACCCGAATACAACCCGAATACACACCCGAACACACACCCGAACACACACCCGAACACACACCCGAACACACACCCGAATACAACCCGAATACACACACGAACACACGCCCGAATACACACCCGAACACACACCCGAACACACACCCGAATACAACCCGAATATACACCAGAACACACACCCGAATACACACCCGAACACACCCGAACACACACCCGACTACAACCCGAATACACACCCGAACACACACCCGAATACACACCCGAATACAACCCGAATACACACCCGAACACACACCCGACTACAACCCGAACACACACCCGAATACACACCCGAACACACACCCGAACACACACACGAATACAACCCGAATACACACCCGAATACAGACCCGAATACAACCCGAACACACACCCGAACACACACCCGAACACACACCCGAATACAACCCGAATACACACCCGAATACACACCCGAATACAAACCCGAAAACACACCCGAATACACACCCGAACACACACCCGAATGCAACCCGAATACACACCCGAACACACACCCGAATACAACCCGAATACACACCCGAACACACACCCGAACACACACCAGAATACACACCCGAACACACACCCGAACACACACCCGAATACAACCCGAATACACACCCGAATACACACCCGAATACACACCCGAACACACCCGAACACACACCCGACTACAAGCCGAATACACACCCGAACACACACCCGAATTCACACCCGAACACACCCGAATACACACCCGAATACAACCCGAATACACACCCGAACACACACCCGAATACACACCCGAATACACACCCGAACTCACCCGAACACACACCCGGCTACAACCCGAACACACACCCGAACACACACCCGAATGCAACCCGAATACACACCCGAACACACACCCGAATACACACCCGAACACACACCCGAATATACACCCGAACACACACCCGAATGCAACCCGAATACACACCCGAACACACACCCGAATACACACCCGAACACACACCCGAATATACACCCGAACACACACCCGAATACAACCCGAACACACACCCGAACACACACCCGAATACACACCTGAACACACCCGAATACTCACCCGAACACACAACCGAACACACACTCGAATACACACCTGAACACACACCCGAATACAACCCGAATACACACCCGAACACCCTCCCGAATACAACCCGAATACACACCCGAACACACACCCGACTACAACCCGAATACACACCCGAACACACACCCGAATACACACCCGAATACAACCCGAATACACACCCGAACACACACCCGACTACAACCCGAACACACACCCGAATACACACCCGAACACACACCCGAACACACACACGAATACAACCCGAATACACACCCGAATACAGACCCGAATACAACCCGAACACACACCCGAACACACACCCGAACACACACCCGAATACAACCCGAATACACACCCGAATACACACCCGAATACAAACCCGAAAACACACCCGAATACACACCCGAACACACCCGAATGCAACCCGAATACACACCCGAACACACACCCGAATACAACCCGAATACACACCCGAACACACACCCGAACACACACCAGAATACACACCCGAACACACACCCGAACACACACCCGAATACAACCCGAATACACACCCGGATACACACCCGAATACACACCCGAACACACCCGAACACACACCCGACTACAAGCCGAATACACACCCGAACACACACCCGAATTCACACCCGAACACACCCGAATACTCACCCGGACACACAACCGAACACACACCCGAACATACACCCGAATACAACCCGAATACACACCCGAACCCACACCCGAAAACACACCCGAACACACACCCGAATACAACCCGAATACACACCCGAACACACACCCGAATACACACCCGAACACACACCCGAACACACACCCGAATACAACCCGAATACACACCCGAACACACACCCGAATACAACCCGAATACACACCCGAATACACACCCGAATACAACCCGAATACACACCCGAACACACACCCGAATACACACCCGAACTCACCCGAACACACACCCGGCTACAACCCGAACACACACCCGAACACACACCCGAATGCAACCCGAATACACACCCGAACACACACCCCCGAATACACACCCGAACACACACCCGAATATACACCCGAACACACACCCGAATGCAACCCGAATACACACCCGAACACACACCCGAATACACACCCGAACACACACCCGAATATACACCCGAACACACACCCGAATACAACCCGAACACACACCCGAACACACACCCGAATACACACCTGAACACACCCGAATACTCACCCGAACACACAACCGAATACACACCTGAACACACACCCGAATACAACCCGAATACACACCCGAACACCCTCCCGAATACAACCCGAATACACACCCGAACACACACCCGAATACAACCCGAATACACACCCGAACACACACCCGAACACACACCCGAACACACACCCGAACACACACCCGAACACACACCCGAACACACACCCGAATACAAACCCGAACACACACCCGAACACACAACCGAATACAACCCGAACACACACCCGAACACACACCCGAATACAACCCGAATACACACCCGAATACACACCCGAATACAAACCCGAAAACACACCCGAACACACACCCGAATACAACCCGAATACACACCCGAACACACACCCGACTTCAACCCGAATACACAACCGATCACACACCCGAACACACACCCGAATACAACCCGAATACACACCCGAACACACACCCGACTTCAACCCGAATACACACCCGAACACACTCCCGAACACACACCCGAATACAACCCGAATACACACCCGAACACACACCCGAATACAACCCGAATACACACCCGAATACACACCCGAATACAACCCGAATACACACCCGAACACACACCCGAATACACACCCGAACTCACCCGAACTCACCCGAACACACACCCGACTACAACCCGAATACACACCCGAACACACACCCGAATACACACCCGAAATACAACCCGAATACACACCCGAACACACACCCGAACACTCACCCGAATGCAACCCGAATACACACCCGAACACACACCCGAATACACAACCGAACACACACCCGAATACAACCCGAACACACACCCGAACACACACCCGAATACAACCCGAATACACACCCGAACACACACCCGAATACACACCCGAACACACACCCGACTACCACCCGAACACACACCCGAATACACACCCGAACACACCCGAACAAACACCCGAACACACACCCGAACACACACCCGAATACAACCCGAATACACACCCGAACACACACCCAAATACAACCCGAATACACACCCGAACACACACCCGAATACAACCCGAATACACACCCGAACACACAACCGAACACACACCCGAACACACACCCGAATACAACCCGAATACACACCCGAACACACACCCGAATACAACCCGAATACACACCCGAACACACACCCGAACACACACCCGAACACACACCCGAATACAACCCGAATACACACCCGAACACACACCCGAATACACACCCGAACACACACCCGAACACACACCCGAATACAACCCGAATACACACCCGAACACACACCCGAATACACACCCGAACTCACCCGAACACACACCCGACTACAACCCGATTACACACCCGAACACACACTCGAATACACACCCGAATACAACCCGAATACACACCCGAACACAAACCCGAATGCAACCCGAATAAACACGCGAACACACACCCGAATACACACCCGAACACACACCCGAATACACACCCGAACACACACCCGAATACAACCCGAACACACACCCGAACACACACCCGAATACAACCCGAATACACACCCGAACACACACCCGAATACAAACCCGAACACACACCCGACTACCACCCGAACACACACCCGAATACACACCCGAACACACCCGAATACTCACCCGAACACACAACCGAACACACACCCGAACACACACCCGAACACACACCCGAATACAACCCGAATACACACCCGAACACCCACCCGAATACACACGCGAACACACACCCGAATACAACCCGAATACACACCCGAACACACACCCGAACACACACCCGAATACAACCCGAATACACACCCGAACACACGCCCGAATACACACCCGAACACACACCCGAACACACACCCGAATACAACCCGAATACACACCAGAACACACACCCGAATACACACCCGAACACACCCGAACACACACCCGACTACAACCCGAATACACACCCGAACACACACCCGAATACACACCCGAATACAACCCGAATACACACCCGAACACACACCCGACTACAACCCGAACACACACCCGAATACACACCCGAACACACACCCGAACACACACACGAATACAACCCGAATACACACCCGAACACACACCCGAATACACACCCGAACACACACCCGAATACACACCCGAACACACACCCGAATTCAACCCGAATACACACCCGAACAGACACCCGACTACAACCCGAATACACACCCGAACACACTCCCGAACACACACATGAATACAACCCGAATACACACCCGAACACACACCCGAATACACACCCGAATACAACCCGACTACACACCCGAATACAACCCGAATACACACCCGAACGCACACCCGAACACACACCCGAACACACACCCGAACACACACCCGAATACACACCCGAACAGACACCCGACTACAACCCGAATACACACCCGAACACACTCCCGAACACACACATGAATACAACCCGAATACACACCCGAACACACACCCGAATACACACCCGAACACACACCCGAATACAACCCGAATACACACCCGAACACACGCCCGAATACACTCCCGAACACACACCCGAATACAACCCGAATACACACCAGAACACACACCCGAATACACACCCGAACACACCCGAACAC
This sequence comes from Cryptocephalus primarius, assembly GCA_963576515.1. Lineage (NCBI taxonomy): Eukaryota > Metazoa > Arthropoda > Insecta > Coleoptera > Chrysomelidae > Cryptocephalus > Cryptocephalus primarius. The sequence goes on along the minus strand of OY754951.1, from coordinate 6,023,746 downwards.
ACACCCGACTACAACCCGAATACACACCCGAACACACACCCGAATACACACCCGAATACAACCCGAATACACACCCGAATACAACCCGAATACACACCCGAACACACACCCGAATACACACCCGAACTCACCCGAACTCACCCGAACACACACCCGACTACAACCCGAATACAACCCGAATACACACCCGAACACACACCCGACTTCAACCCGAATACACAACCGATCACACACCCGAACACACACCCGAATACAACCCGAATACACACCCGAACACACACCCGACTTCAACCCGAATACACACCCGAACACACTCCCGAACACACACCCGAATACAACCCGAATACACACCCGAACACACACCCGAATACAACCCGAATACACACCCGAATACACACCCGAATACAACCCGAATACACACCCGAACACACACCCGAATACACACCCGAACTCACCCGAACTCACCCGAACACACACCCGACTACAACCCGAATACACACCCGAACACACACCCGAATACACACCCGAAATACAACCCGAATACACACCCGAACACACACCCGAACACTCACCCGAATGCAACCCGAATACACACCCGAACACACACCCGAATACACACCCGAACACACACCCGAATACAACCCGAACACACACCCGAACACACACCCGAATACAACCCGAATACACACCCGAACACACACCCGAATACACACCCGAACACACACCCGACTACCACCCGAACACACACCCGAATACACACCCGAACACACCCGAACAAACACCCGAACACACACCCGAACACACACCCGAATACAACCCGAATACACACCCGAACACACACCCAAATACAACCCGAATACACACCCGAACACACACCCGAATACAACCCGAATACACACCCGAACACACAACCGAACACACACCCGAACACACACCCGAATACAACCCGAATACACACCCGAACACACACCCGAATACAACCCGAATACACACCCGAACACACACCCGAACACACACCCGAACACACACCCGAACACACACCCGAATACAACCCGAATACACACCCGAACACACACCCGAATACACACCCGAACACACACCCGAACACACACCCGAATACAACCCGAATACACACCCGAACACACACCCGAATACACACCCGAACTCACCCGAACACACACCCGACTACAACCCGAATACACACCCGAACACACACTCGAATACACACCCGAATACAACCCGAATACACACCCGAACACAAACCCGAATGCAACCCGAATAAACACGCGAACACACACCCGAATACACACCCGAACACACACCCGAATACACACCCGAACACACACCCGAATACAACCCGAACACACACCCGAACACACACCCGAATACAACCCGAATACACACCCGAACACACACCCGAATACAAACCCGAACACACACCCGACTACCACCCGAACACACACCCGAATACACACCCGAACACACCCGAATACTCACCCGAACACACAACCGAACACACACCCGAACACACACCCGAACACACACCCGAATACAACCCGAATACACACCCGAACACCCACCCGAATACACACGCGAACACACACCCGAATACAACCCGAATACACACCCGAACACACACCCGAACACACACCCGAACACACACCCGAACACACACCCGAATACAACCCGAATACACACACGAACACACGCCCGAATACACACCCGAACACACACCCGAACACACACCCGAATACAACCCGAATATACACCAGAACACACACCCGAATACACACCCGAACACACCCGAACACACACCCGACTACAACCCGAATACACACCCGAACACACACCCGAATACACACCCGAATACAACCCGAATACACACCCGAACACACACCCGACTACAACCCGAACACACACCCGAATACACACCCGAACACACACACGAATACAACCCGAATACACACCCGAATACAGACCCGAATACAACCCGAACACACACCCGAACACACACCCGAACACACACCCGAATACAACCCGAATACACACCCGAATACACACCCGAATACAAACCCGAAAACACACCCGAATACACACCCGAACACACACCCGAATGCAACCCGAATACACACCCGAACACACACCCGAATACAACCCGAATACACACCCGAACACACACCCGAACACACACCAGAATACACACCCGAACACACACCCGAACACACACCCGAATACAACCCGAATACACACCCGAATACACACCCGAATACACACCCGAACACACCCGAACACACACCCGACTACAAGCCGAATACACACCCGAACACACACCCGAATTCACACCCGAACACACCCGAATACACACCCGAATACAACCCGAATACACACCCGAACACACACCCGAATACACACCCGAATACACACCCGAACTCACCCGAACACACACCCGGCTACAACCCGAACACACACCCGAACACACACCCGAATGCAACCCGAATACACACCCGAACACACACCCGAATACACACCCGAACACACACCCGAATATACACCCGAACACACACCCGAATGCAACCCGAATACACACCCGAACACACACCCGAATACACACCCGAACACACACCCGAATATACACCCGAACACACACCCGAATACAACCCGAACACACACCCGAACACACACCCGAATACACACCTGAACACACCCGAATACTCACCCGAACACACAACCGAACACACACTCGAATACACACCTGAACACACACCCGAATACAACCCGAATACACACCCGAACACCCTCCCGAATACAACCCGAATACACACCCGAACACACACCCGAATACAACCCGAATACACACCCGAACACACACCCGAACACACACCCGAACACACACCCGAACACACACCCGAACACACACCCGAACACACACCCGAACACACACCCGAATACAAACCCGAACACACACCCGAACACACAACCGAATACAACCCGAACACACACCCGAACACACACCCGAATACAACCCGAATACACACCCGAATACACACCCGAATACAAACCCGAAAACACACCCGAACACACACCCGAATACAACCCGAATACACACCCGAACACACACCCGACTTCAACCCGAATACACAACCGATCACACACCCGAACACACACCCGAATACAACCCGAATACACACCCGAACACACACCCGACTTCAACCCGAATACACACCCGAACACACTCCCGAACACACACCCGAATACAACCCGAATACACACCCGAACACACACCCGAATACAACCCGAATACACACCCGAATACACACCCGAATACAACCCGAATACACACCCGAACACACACCCGAATACACACCCGAACTCACCCGAACTCACCCGAACACACACCCGACTACAACCCGAATACACACCCGAACACACACCCGAATACACACCCGAAATACAACCCGAATACACACCCGAACACACACCCGAACACTCACCCGAATGCAACCCGAATACACACCCGAACACACACCCGAATACACAACCGAACACACACCCGAATACAACCCGAACACACACCCGAACACACACCCGAATACAACCCGAATACACACCCGAACACACACCCGAATACACACCCGAACACACACCCGACTACCACCCGAACACACACCCGAATACACACCCGAACACACCCGAACAAACACCCGAACACACACCCGAACACACACCCGAATACAACCCGAATACACACCCGAACACACACCCAAATACAACCCGAATACACACCCGAACACACACCCGAATACAACCCGAATACACACCCGAACACACAACCGAACACACACCCGAACACACACCCGAATACAACCCGAATACACACCCGAACACACACCCGAATACAACCCGAATACACACCCGAACACACACCCGAACACACACCCGAACACACACCCGAATACAACCCGAATACACACCCGAACACACACCCGAATACACACCCGAACTCACCCGAACACACACCCGAATACACACCCGAACACACACTCGAATACACACCCGAATACAACCCGAATACACACCCGAACACAAACCCGAATGCAACCCGAATAAACACGCTAACACACACCCGAATACACACCCGAACACACACCCGAATACACACCCGAACACACACCCGAATACAACCCGAACACACACCCGAACACACACCCGAATACAACCCGAATACACACCCGAACACACACCCGAATACAAACCCGAACACACACCCGAATACCACCCGAACACACACCCGAATACACACCCGAACACACCCGAATACTCACCCGAACACACAACCGAACACACACCCGAACACACACCCGAACACACACCCGAATACAACCCGAATACACACCCGAACACCCACCCGAATACACACGCGAACACACACCCGAATACAACCCGAATACACACCCGAACACACACCCGAACACACACCCGAATACAACCCGAATACACACCCGAACACACGCCCGAATACACACCCGAACACACACCCGAACACACACCCGAATACAACCCGAATACACACCAGAACACACACCCGAATACACACCCGAACACACCCGAACACACACCCGACTACAACCCGAATACACACCCGAACACACACCCGAATACACACCCGAATACAACCCGAATACACACCCGAACACACACCCGACTACAACCCGAACACACACCCGAATACACACCCGAACACACACCCGAACACACACACGAATACAACCCGAATACACACCCGAACACACACCCGAATACACACCCGAACACACACCCGAATACACACCCGAACACACACCCGAATTCAACCCGAATACACACCCGAACAGACACCCGACTACAACCCGAATACACACCCGAACACACTCCCGAACACACACATGAATACAACCCGAATACACACCCGAACACACACCCGAATACACACCCGAATACAACCCGACTACACACCCGAATACAACCCGAATACACACCCGAACGCACACCCGAACACACACCCGAACACACACCCGAACACACAGCCGAATACACACCCGAACAGACACCCGACTACAACCCGAATACACACCCGAACACACTCCCGAACACACACATGAATACAACCCGAATACACACCCGAACACACACCCGAATACACACCCGAACACACACCCGAATACAACCCGAATACACACCCGAACACACGCCCGAATACACTCCCGAACACACACCCGAATACAACCCGAATACACACCAGAACACACACCCGAATACACACCCGAACACACCCGAACACACACCCGACTACAACCCGAATACACACCCGAACACACACCCGAATACACACCCGAATACAACCCGAATACACACCCGAATACAACCCGAATACACACCCGAACACACACCCGAATACACACCCGAACTCACCCGAACTCACCCGAACACACACCCGACTACAACCCGAATACAACCCGAATACACACCCGAACACACACCCGACTTCAACCCGAATACACAACCGATCACACACCCGAACACACACCCGAATACAACCCGAATACACACCCGAACACACACCCGACTTCAACTGGAATACACACCCGAACACACTCCCGAACACACACCCGAATACAACCCGAATACACACCCGAACACACACCCGAATACAACCCGAATACACACCCGAATACACACCCGAATACAACCCGAATACACACCCGAACACACACCCGAATACACACCCGAACTCACCCGAACTCACCCGAACACACACCCGACTACAACCCGAATACACACCCGAACACACACCCGAATACACACCCGAAATACAACCCGAATACACACCCGAACACACACCCGAACACTCACCCGAATGCAACCCGAATACACACCCGAACACACACCCGAATACACACCCGAACACACACCCGAATACAACCCGAACACACACCCGAACACACACCCGAATACAACCCGAATACACACCCGAACACACACCCGAATACACACCCGAACACACACCCGACTACCACCCGAACACACACCCGAATACACACCCGAACACACCCGAACAAACACCCGAACACACACTCGAACACACACCCGAATACAACCCGAATACACACCCGAACACACACCCAAATACAACCCGAATACACACCCGAACACACACCCGAATACAACCCGAATACACACCCGAACACACAACCGAACACACACCCGAACACACACCCGAATACAACCCGAATACACACCCGAACACACACCCGAATACAACCCGAATACACACCCGAACACACACCCGAACACACACCCGAACACACACCCGAATACAACCCGAATACACACCCGAACACACACCCGAATACACACCCGAACACACACCCGAACACACACCCGAATACAACCCGAATACACACCCGAACACACACCCGAATACACACCCGAACTCACCCGAACACACACCCGACTACAACCCGAATACACACCCGAACACACACTCGAATACACACCCGAATACAACCCGAATACACACCCGAACACAAACCCGAATGCAACCCGAATAAACACGCGAACACACACCCGAATACACACCCGAACACACACCCGAATACACACCCGAACACACACCCGAATACAACCCGAACACACACCCGAACACACACCCGAATACAACCCGAATACACACCCGAACACACACCCGAATACAAACTCGAACACACACCCGACTACCACCCGAACACACACCCGAATACACACCCGAACACACCCGAATACTCACCCGAACACACAACCGAACACACACCCGAACACACACCCGAACACACACCCGAATACAACCCGAATACACACCCGAACAACCACCCGAATACACACGCGAACACACACCCGAATACAACCCGAATACACACCCGAACACACACCCGAACACACACCCGAATACAACCCGAATACACACCCGAACACACGCCCGAATACACACCCGAACACACACCCGAACACACACCCGAATACAACCCGAATATACACCAGAACACACACCCGAATACACACCCGAACACACCCGAACACACACCCGACTACAACCCGAATACACACCCGAACACACACCCGAATACACACCCGAATACAACCCGAATACACACCCGATCACACACCCGACTACAACCCGAACACACACCCGAATACACACCCGAACACACACCCGAACACACACACGAATACAACCCGAATACACACCCGAATACAGACCCGAATACAACCCGAACACACACCCGAACACACACCCGAACACACACCCGAATACAACCCGAATACACACCCGAATACACACCCGAATACAAACCCGAAAACACACCCGAATACACACCCGAACACACACCCGAATGCAACCCGAATACACACCCGAACACACACCCGAATACAACCCGAATACACACCCGAACACACACCCGAACACACACACCAGAATACACACCCGAACACACACCCGAACACACACCCGAATACAACCCGAATACACACCCGAATACACACCCGAATACACACCCGAACACACCCGAACACACACCCGACTACAAGCCGAATACACACCCGAACACACACCCGAATTCACACCCGAACACACCCGAATACTCACCCGGACACACAACCGAACACACACCCGAACATACACCCGAATACAACCCGAATACACACCCGAACCCACACCCGAAAACACACCCGAACACACACCCGAATACAACCCGAATACACACCCGAACACACACCCGAATACACACCCGAACACACACCCGAACACACACCCGAATACAACCCGAATACACACCCGAACACACACCCGAATACAACCCGAATACACACCCGAATACACACCCGAATACAACCCGAATACACACCCGAACACACACCCGAATACACACCCGAACTCACCCGAACACACACCCGGCTACAACCCGAACACACACCCGAACACACACCCGAATGCAACCCGAATACACACCCGAACACACACCCGAATACACACCCGAACACACACCCGAATATACACCCGAACACACACCCGAATGCAACCCGAATACACACCCGAACACACACCCGAATACACACCCGAACACACACCCGAATATACACCCGAACACACACCCGAATACAACCCGAACACACACCCGAACACACACCCGAATACACACCTGAACACACCCGAATACTCACCCGAACACACAACCGAACACACACTCGAATACACACCTGAACACACACCCGAATACAACCCGAATACACACCCGAACACCCTCCCGAATACAACCCGAATACACACCCGAACACACACCCGAATACAACCCGAATACACACCCGAACACACACCCGAACACACACCCGAACACACACCCGAACACACACCCGAACACACACCCGAATACAAACCCGAACACACACCCGAACACACAACCGAATACAACCCGAACACACACCCGAACACACACCCGAATACAACCCGAAAACACACCCGAATACACACCCGAATACAAACCCGAAAACACACCCGAACACACACCCGAATACAACCCGAATACACACCCGAACACACACCCGACTTCAACCCGAATACACAACCGATCACACACCCGAACACACACCCGAATACAACCCGAATACACACCCGAACACACACCCGACTTCAACCCGAATACACACCCGAACACACTCCCGAACACACACCCGAATACAACCCGAATACACACCCGAACACACACCCGAATACAACCCGAATACACACCCGAATACACACCCGAATACAACCCGAATACACACCCGAACACACACCCGAATACACACCCGAACTCACCCGAACTCACCCGAACACACACCCGACTACAACCCGAATACACACCCGAACACACACCCGAATACACACCCGAAATACAACCCGAATACACACCCGAACACACACCCGAACACTCACCCGAATGCAACCCGAATACACACCCCAACACACACCCGAATACACAACCGAACACACACCCGAATACAACCCGAACACACACCCGAACACACACCCGAATACAACCCGAATACACACCCGAACACACACCCGAATACACACCCGAACACACACCCGACTACCACCCGAACACACACCCGAATACACACCCGAACACACCCGAACAAACACCCGAACACACACCCGAACACACACCCGAATACAACCCGAATACACACCCGAACACACACCCAAATACAACCCGAATACACACCCGAACACACACCCGAATACAACCCGAATACACACCCGAACACACAACCGAACACACACCCGAACACACACCCGAATACAACCCGAATACACACCCGAACACACACCCGAATACAACCCGAATACACACCCGAACACACACCCGAACACACACCCGAACACACACCCGAATACAACCCGAATACACACCCGAACACACACCCGAATACACACCCGAACACACACCCGAACACACACCCGAATACAACCCGAATACACACCCGAACACACACCCGAATACACACCCGAACTCACCCGAACACACACCCGACTACAACCCGAATACACACCCGAACACACACTCGAATACACACCCGAATACAACCCGAATACACACCCGAACACAAACCCGAATGCAACCCGAATAAACACGCGAACACACACCCGAATACACACCCGAACACACACCCGAATACACACCCGAACACACACCCGAATACAACCCGAACACACACCCGAACACACACCCGAATACAACCCGAATACACACCCGAACACACACCCGAATACAAACCCGAACACACACCCGACTACCACCCGAACACACAACCGAACACACACCCGAACACACACCCGAACACACACCCGAATACAACCCGAATACACACCCGAACACCCACCCGAATACACACGCGAACACACACCCGAATACAACCCGAATACACACCCGAACACACACCCGAACACACACCCGAATACAACCCGAATACACACCCGAACACACGCCCGAATACACACCCGAACACACACCCGAACACACACCCGAATACAACCCGAATACACACCAGAACACACACCCGAATACACACCCGAACACACCCGAACACACACCCGACTACAACCCGAATACACACCCGAACACACACCCGAATACACACCCGAATACAACCCGAATACACACCCGAACACACACCCGACTACAACCCGAACACACACCCGAATACACACCCGAACACACACCCGAACACACACACGAATACAACCCGAATACACACCCGAATACAGACCCGAATACAACCCGAACACACACCCGAACACACACCCGAACACACACCCGAATACAACCCGAATACACACCCGAATACACACCCGAATACAAACCCGAAAACACACCCGAATACACACCCGAACACACACCCGAATGCAACCCGAATACACACCCGAACACACACCCGAATACAACCCGAATACACACCCGAACACACACCCGAACACACACCAGAATACACACCCGAACACACACCCGAACACACAGCCGAATACAACCCGAATACACACCCGAATACACACCCGAATACACACCCGAACACACCCGAACACACACCCGACTACAAGCCGAATACACACCCGAACACACACCCGAATTCACACCCGAACACACCCGAATACTCACCCGGACACACAACCGAACACACACCCGAACATACACCCGAATACAACCCGAATACACACCCGAACCCCACCCGAAAACACACCCGAACACACACCCGAATACAACCCGAATACACACCCGAACACACACCCGAATACACACCCGAACACACACCCGAACACACACCCGAATACAACCCGAATACACACCCGAACACACACCCGAATACAACCCGAATACACACCCGAATACACACCCGAATACAACCCGAATACACACCCGAACACACACCCGAATACACACCCGAACTCACCCGAACACACACCCGGCTACAACCCGAACACACACCCGAACACACACCCGAATGCAACCCGAATACACACCCGAACACACACCCGAATACACACCCGAACACACACCCGAATATACACCCGAACACACACCCGAATGCAACCCGAATACACACCCGAACACACACCCGAATACAACCCGAATACACACCCGAATACAGACCCGAATACAACCCGAACACACACCCGAACACACACCCGAACACACACCCGAATACAACCCGAATACACACCCGAATACACACCCGAATACAAACCCGAAAACACACCCGAATACACACCCGAACACACCCCCGAATGCAACCCGAATACACACCCGAACACACACCCGAATACAACCCGAATACACACCCGAACACACACCCGAACACACACCAGAATACACACCCGAACACACACCCGAACACACACCCGAATACAACCCGAATACACACCCGAATACACACCCGAATACACACCCGAACACACCCGAACACACACCCGACTACAAGCCGAATACACACCCGAACACACACCCGAATTCACACCCGAACACACCCGAATACTCACCCGGACACACAACCGAACACACACCCGAACACACACCCGAATACAACCCGAATACACACCCGAATACAGACCCGAAAACAACCCGAACACACACCCGAACACACACCCGAACACACACCCGAATACAACCCGAATACACACCCGAATACACACCCGAATACAAACCCGAAAACACACCCGAATACACACCCGAACACACACCCGAATGCAACCCGAATACACACCCGAACACACACCCGAATACAACCCGAATACACACCCGAACACACACCCGAACACACACCAGAATACACACCCGAACACACACCCGAACACACACCCGAATACAACCCGAATACACACCCGAATACACACCCGAATACACACCCGAACACACCCGAACACACACCCGACTACAAGCCGAATACACACCCGAACACACACCCGAATTCACACCCGAACACACCCGAATACTCACCCGGACACACAACCGAACACACACCCGAACATACACCCGAATACAACCCGAATACACACCCGAACCCCACCCGAAAACACACCCGAACACACACCCGAATACAACCCGAATACACACCCGAACACACACCCGAATACACACCCGAACACACACCCGAACACACACCCGAATACAACCCGAATACACACCCGAACACACACCCGAATACAACCCGAATACACACCCGAATACACACCCGAATACAACCCGAATACACACCCGAACACACACCCGAATACACACCCGAACTCACCCGAACACACACCCGGCTACAACCCGAACACACACCCGAAAACACACCCGAATGCAACCCGAATACACACCCGAACACACACCCGAATACACACCCGAACACACACCCGAATATACACCCGAACACACACCCGAATGCAACCCGAATACACACCCGAACACACACCCGAATACACACCCGAACACACACCCGAATATACACCCGAACACACACCCGAATACAACCCGAACACACACCCGAACACACACCCGAATACACACCTGAACACACCCGAATACTCACCCGAACACACAACCGAACACACACTCGAATACACACCTGAACACACACCCGAATACAACCCGAATACACACCCGAACACCCTCCCGAATACAACCCGAATACACACCCGAACACACACCCGAATACAACCCGAATACACACCCGAACACACACCCGAACACACACCCGAACACACACCCGAATACAACCCGAATACACACCCGAACACACACCCGAACACACACCCGAACACACACCCGAACACACACCCGAACACACACCCGAACACACACCCGAATACAAACCCGAACACACACCCGAACACACAACCGAATACAACCCGAACACACACCCGAACACACACCCGAATACAACCCGAATACACACCCGAATACACACCCGAATACAAACCCGAAAACACACCCGAACACACACCCGAATACAACCCGAATACACACCCGAACACACACCCGACTTCAACCCGAATACACACCCGAACACACTCCCGAACACACACCCGAATACAACCCGAATACACACCCGAACACACACCCGAATACAACCCGAATACACACCCGAATACACACCCGAATACAACCCGAATACACACCCGAACACACACCCGAATACACACCCGAACTCACCCGAACTCACCCGAACACACACCCGACTACAACCCGAATACACACCCGAACACACACCCGAATACACACCCGAAATACAACCCGAATACACACCCGAACACACACCCGAACACTCACCCGAATGCAACCCGAATACACACCCGAACACACACCCGAATACACAACCGAACACACACCCGAATACAACCCGAACACACACCCGAACACACACCCGAATACAACCCGAATACACACCCGAACACACACCCGAATACACACCCGAACACACACCCGACTACCACCCGAACACACACCCGAATACACACCCGAACACACCCGAACAAACACCCGAACACACACCCGAACACACACCCGAATACAACCCGAATACACACCCGAACACACACCCAAATACAACCCGAATACACACCCGAACACACACCCGAATACAACCCGAATACACACCCGAACACACACCCGAATACACACCCGAATACAACCCGAATACACACCCGAACACACACGCGACTACAACCCGAACACACACCCGAATACACACCCGAACACACACCCGAACACACACACGAATACAACCCGAATACACACCCGAATACAGACCCGAATACAACCCGAACACACACCCGAACACACACCCGAACACACACCCGAATACAACCCGAATACAACCCGAACACACACCCGAACACACACCCGAATACAACCCGAACACACACCCGAACACACACCCGAATACAAACCCGAACACACACCCGACTACCACCCGAACACACAACCGAACACACACCCGAACACACACCCGAACACACACCCGAATACAACCCGAATACACACCCGAACACCCACCCGAATACACACGCGAACACACACCCGAATACAACCCGAATACACACCCGAACACACACCCGAACACACACCCGAATACAACCCGAATACACACCCGAACACACGCCCGAATACACACCCGAACACACACCCGAACACACACCCGAATACAACCCGAATACACACCAGAACACACACCCGAATACACACCCGAACACACCCGAACACACACCCGACTACAACCCGAATACACACCCGAACACACACCCGAATACACACCCGAATACAACCCGAATACACACCCGAACACACACCCGACTACAACCCGAACACACACCCGAATACACACCCGAACACACACCCGAACACACACACGAATACAACCCGAATACACACCCGAATACAGACCCGAATACAACCCGAACACACACCCGAACACACACCCGAACACACACCCGAATACAACCCGAATACACACCCGAATACACACCCGAATACAAACCCGAAAACACACCCGAATACACACCCGAACACACACCCGAATGCAACCCGAATACACACCCGAACACACACCCGAATACAACCCGAATACACACCCGAACACACACCCGAACACACACCAGAATACACACCCGAACACACACCCGAACACACACCCGAATACAACCCGAATACACACCCGAATACACACCCGAATACACACCCGAACACACCCGAACACACACCCGACTACAAGCCGAATACACACCCGAACACACACCCGAATTCACACCCGAACACACCCGAATACTCACCCGGACACACAACCGAACACACACCCGAACATACACCCGAATACAACCCGAATACACACCCGAACCCCACCCGAAAACACACCCGAACACACACCCGAATACAACCCGAATACACACCCGAACACACACCCGAATACACACCCGAACACACACCCGAACACACACCCGAATACAACCCGAATACACACCCGAACACACACCCGAATACAACCCGAATACACACCCGAATACACACCCGAATACAACCCGAATACACACCCGAACACACACCCGAATACACACCCGAACTCACCCGAACACACACCCGGCTACAACCCGAACACACACCCGAACACACACCCGAATGCAACCCGAATACACACCCGAACACACACCCGAATACACACCCGAACACACACCCGAATATACACCCGAACACACACCCGAATGCAACCCGAATACACACCCGAACACACACCCGAATACACACCCGAACACACACCCGAATATACACCCGAACACACACCCGAATACAACCCGAACACACACCCGAACACACACCCGAATACACACCTGAACACACCCGAATACTCACCCGAACACACAACCGAACACACACTCGAATACACACCTGAACACACACCCGAATACAACCCGAATACACACCCGAACACCCTCCCGAATACAACCCGAATACACACCCGAACACACACCCGAATACAACCCGAATACACACCCGAACACACACCCGAACACACACCCGAACACACACCCGAACACACACCCGAACACACACCCGAACACACACCCGAATACAAACCCGAACACACACCCGAACACACAACCGAATACAACCCGAACACACACCCGAACACACACCCGAATACAACCCGAATACACACCCGAATACACACCCGAATACAAACCCGAAAACACACCCGAACACACACCCGAATACAACCCGAATACACACCCGAACACACACCCGAATACAACCCGAATACACACCCGAACACACACCCGACTTCAACCCGAATACACACCCGAACACACTCCCGAACACACACCCGAATACAACCCGAATACACACCCGAACACACACCCGAATACAACCCGAATACACACCCGAATACACACCCGAATACAACCCGAATACACACCCGAACACACACCCGAATACACACCCGAACTCACCCGAACTCACCCGAACACACACCCGACTACAACCCGAATACACACCCGAACACACACCCGAATACACACCCGAAATACAACCCGAATACACACCCGAACACACACCCGAATACACACCCGAACACACACCCGAATATACACCCGAACACACACCCGAATGCAACCCGAATACACACCCGAACACACACCCGAATACACACCCGAACACACACCCGAATATACACCCGAACACACACCCGAATACAACCCGAACACACACCCGAACACACACCCGAATACACACCTGAACACACCCGAATACTCACCCGAACACACAACCGAACACACACTCGAATACACACCTGAACACACACCCGAATACAACCCGAATACACACCCGAACACCCTCCCGAATACAACCCGAATAGACACCCGAACACACACCCGAATACAACCCGAATACACACCCGAACACACACCCGAACACACACCCGAACACACACCCGAACACACACCCGAACACACACCCGAACACACACCCGAATACAAACCCGAACACACACCCGAACACACAACCGAATACAACCCGAACACACACCCGAACACACACCCGAATACAACCCGAATACACACCCGAATACACACCCGAATACAAACCCGAAAACACACCCGAACACACACCCGAATACAACCCGAATACACACCCGAACACACACCCGACTTCAACCCGAATACACACCCGAACACACTCCCGAACACACACCCGAATACAACCCGAATACACACCCGAACACACACCCGAATACAACCCGAATACACACCCGAATACACACCCGAATACAACCCGAATACACACCCGAACACACACCCGAATACACACCCGAACTCACCCGAACTCACCCGAACACACACCCGACTACAACCCGAATACACACCCGAACACACACCCGAATACACACCCGAAATACAACCCGAATACACACCCGAACACACACCCGAACACTCACCCGAATGCAACCCGAATACACACCCGAACACACACCCGAATACACAACCGAACACACACCCGAATACAACCCGAACACACACCCGAACACACACCCGAATACAACCCGAATACACACCCGAACACACACCCGAATACACACCCGAACACACACCCGACTACCACCCGAACACACACCCGAATACACACCCGAACACACCCGAACAAACACCCGAACACACACCCGAACACACACCCGAATACAACCCGAATACACACCCGAACACACACCCAAATACAACCCGAATACACACCCGAACACACACCCGAATACAACCCGAATACACACCCGAACACACACCCGAATACACACCCGAATACAACCCGAATACACACCCGAACACACACCCGACTACAACCCGAACACACACCCGAATACACACCCGAACACACACCCGAACACACACACGAATACAACCCGAATACACACCCGAATACAGACCCGAATACAACCCGAACACACACCCGAACACACACCCGAACACACACCCGAATACAACCCGAATACAACCCGAACACACACCCGAACACACACCCGAATACAACCCGAATACACACCCGAACACACACCCGAATACAAACCCGAACACACACCCGACTACCACCCGAACACACAACCGAACACACACCCGAACACACACCCGAACACACACCCGAATACAACCCGAATACACACCCGAACACCCACCCGAATACACACGCGAACACACACCCGAATACAACCCGAATACACACCCGAACACACACCCGAACACACACCCGAATACAACCCGAATACACACCCGAACACACGCCCGAATACACACCCGAACACACACCCGAACACACACCCGAATACAACCCGAATACACACCAGAACACACACCCGAATACACACCCGAACACACCCGAACACACACCCGACTACAACCCGAATACACACCCGAACACACACCCGAATACACACCCGAATACAACCCGAATACACACCCGAACACACACCCGACTACAACCCGAACACACACCCGAATACACACCCGAACACACACCCGAACACACACACGAATACAACCCGAATACACACCCGAATACAGACCCGAATACAACCCGAACACACACCCGAACACACACCCGAACACACACCCGAATACAACCCGAATACACACCCGAATACACACCCGAATACAAACCCGAAAACACACCCGAATACACACCCGAACACACACCCGAATGCAACCCGAATACACACCCGAACACACACCCGAATACAACCCGAATACACACCCGAACACACACCCGAACACACACCAGAATACACACCCGAACACACACCCGAACACACACCCGAATACAACCCGAATACACACCCGAATACACACCCGAATACACACCCGAACACACCCGAACACACACCCGACTACAAGCCGAATACACACCCGAACACACACCCGAATTCACACCCGAACATACACCCGAATACAACCCGAATACACACCCGAACCCCACCCGAAAACACACCCGAACACACACCCGAATACAACCCGAATACACACCCGAACACACACCCGAATACACACCCGAACACACACCCGAACACACACCCGAATACAACCCGAATACACACCCGAACACACACCCGAATACAACCCGAATACACACCCGAATACACACCCGAATACAACCCGAATACACACCCGAACACACACCCGAATACACACCCGAACTCACCCGAACACACACCCGGCTACAACCCGAACACACACCCGAACACACACCCGAATGCAACCCGAATACACACCCGAACACACACCCGAATACACACCCGAACACACACCCGAATATACACCCGAACACACACCCGAATGCAACCCGAATACACACCCGAACACACACCCGAATACACACCCGAACACACACCCGAATATACACCCGAACACACACCCGAATACAACCCGAACACACACCCGAACACACACCCGAATACACACCTGAACACACCCGAATACTCACCCGAACACACAACCGAACACACACTCGAATACACACCTGAACACACACCCGAATACAACCCGAATACACACCCGAACACCCTCCCGAATACAACCCGAATACACACCCGAACACACACCCGAATACAACCCGAATACACACCCGAACACACACCCGAACACACACCCGAACACACACCCGAACACACACCCGAATACAACCCGAATACACACCCGAACACACACCCGAATACAACCCGAATACACACCCGAACACACAACCGAATACAACCCGAACACACACCCGAACACACACCCGAATACAACCCGAATACACACCCGAATACACACCCGAATACAAACCCGAAAACACACCCGAACACACACCCGAATACAACCCGAATACACACCCGAACACACACCCGAATACAACCCGAATACACACCCGAACACACACCCGACTTCAACCCGAATACACACCCGAACACACTCCCGAACACACACCCGAATACAACCCGAATACACACCCGAACACACACCCGAATACAACCCGAATACACACCCGAATACACACCCGAATACAACCCGAATACACACCCGAACACACACCCGAATACACACCCGAACTCACCCGAACTCACCCGAACACACACCCGACTACAACCCGAATACACACCCGAACACACACCCGAATACACACCCGAAATACAACCCGAATACACACCCGAACACACACCCGAACACTCACCCGAATGCAACCCGAATACACACCCGAACACACACCCGAATACACAACCGAACACACACCCGAATACAACCCGAACACACACCCGAACACACACCCGAATACAACCCGAATACACACCCGAACACACACCCGAATACACACCCGAACACACACCCGACTACCACCCGAACACACATCCGAATACACACCCGAACACACCCGAACAAACACCCGAACACACACCCGAACACACACCCGAATACAACCCGAATACACACCCGAACACACACCCAAATACAACCCGAATACACACCCGAACACACACCCGAATACAACCCGAATACACACCCGAACACACAACCGAACACACACCCGAACACACACCCGAATACAACCCGAATACACACCCGAACACACACCCGAATACAACCCGAATACACACCCGAACACACACCCGAACACACACCCGAACACACACCCGAATACAACCCGAATACACACCCGAACACACACCCGAATACACACCCGAACACACACCCGAACACACACCCGAATACAACCCGAATACACACCCGAACACACACCCGAACACACACCCGAATACAACCCGAATACACACCCGAATACACACCCGAATACAAACCCGAAAACACACCCGAATACACACCCGAACACACACCCGAATGCAACCCGAATACACACCCGAACACACACCCGAATACAACCCGAATACACACCCGAACACACACCCGAACACACACCAGAATACACACCCGAACACACACCCGAACACACACCCGAATACAACCCGAATACACACCCGAATACACACCCGAATACACACCCGAACACACCCGAACACACACCCGACTACAAGCCGAATACACACCCGAACACACACCCGAATTCACACCCGAACACACCCGAATACTCACCCGGACACACAACCGAACACACACCCGAACATACACCCGAATACAACCCGAATACACACCCGAACCCCACCCGAAAACACACCCGAACACACACCCGAATACAACCCGAATACACACCCGAACACACACCCGAATACACACCCGAACACACACCCGAACACACACCCGAATACAACCCGAATACACACCCGAACACACACCCGAATACAACCCGAATACACACCCGAATACACACCCGAATACAACCCGAATACACACCCGAACACACACCCGAATACACACCCGAACTCACCCGAACACACACCCGGCTACAACCCGAACACACACCCGAACACACACCCGAATGCAACCCGAATACACACCCGAACACACACCCGAATACACACCCGAACACACACCCGAATATACACCCGAACACACACCCGAATGCAACCCGAATACACACCCGAACACACACCCGAATACACACCCGAACACACACCCGAATATACACCCGAACACACACCCGAATACAACCCGAACACACACCCGAACACACACCCGAATACACACCTGAACACACCCGAATACTCACCCGAACACACAACCGAACACACACTCGAATACACACCTGAACACACACCCGAATACAACCCGAATACACACCCGAACACCCTCCCGAATACAACCCGAATACACACCCGAACACACACCCGAATACAACCCGAATACACACCCGAACACACACCCGAACACACACCCGAACACACACCCGAACACACACCCGAACACACACCCGAACACACACCCGAATACAAACCCGAACACACACCCGAACACACAACCGAATACAACCCGAACACACACCCGAACACACACCCGAATACAACCCGAATACACACCCGAATACACACCCGAATACAAACCCGAAAACACACCCGAACACACACCCGAATACAACCCGAATACACACCCGAACACACACCCGACTTCAACCCGAATACACACCCGAACACACTCCCGAACACACACCCGAATACAACCCGAATACACACCCGAACACACACCCGAATACAACCCGAATACACACCCGAATACACACCCGAATACAACCCGAATACACACCCGAACACACACCCGAATACACACCCGAACTCACCCGAACTCACCCGAACACACACCCGACTACAACCCGAATACACACCCGAACACACACCCGAATACACACCCGAAATACAACCCGAATACACACCCGAACACACACCCGAACACTCACCCGAATGCAACCCGAATACACACCCGAACACACACCCGAATACACAACCGAACACACACCCGAATACAACCCGAACACACACCCGAACACACACCCGAATACAACCCGAATACACACCCGAACACACACCCGAATACACACCCGAACACACACCCGACTACCACCCGAACACACACCCGAATACACACCCGAACACACCCGAACAAACACCCGAACACACACCCGAACACACACCCGAATACAACCCGAATACACACCCGAACACACACCCAAATACAACCCGAATACACACCCGAACACACACCCGAATACAACCCGAATACACACCCGAACACACAACCGAACACACACCCGAACACACACCCGAATACAACCCGAATACACACCCGAACACACACCCGAATACAACCCGAATACACACCCGAACACACACCCGAACACACACCCGAACACACACCCGAATACAACCCGAATACACACCCGAACACACACCCGAATACACACCCGAACACACACCCGAACACACACCCGAATACAACCCGAATACACACCCGAACACACACCCGAATACACACCCGAACTCACCCGAACACACACCCGACTACAACCCGAATACACACCCGAACACACACTCGAATACACACCCGAATACAACCCGAATACACACCCGAACACAAACCCGAATGCAACCCGAATAAACACGCGAACACACACCCGAATACACACCCGAACACACACCCGAATACACACCCGAACACACACCCGAATACAACCCGAACACACACCCGAACACACACCCGAATACAACCCGAATACACACCCGAACACACACCCGAATACAAACCCGAACACACACCCGACTACCACCCGAACACACAACCGAACACACACCCGAACACACACCCGAACACACACCCGAATACAACCCGAATACACACCCGAACACCCACCCGAATACACACGCGAACACACACCCGAATACAACCCGAATACACACCCGAACACACACCCGAACACACACCCGAATATAACCCGAATACACACCCGAACACACGCCCGAATACACACCCGAACACACACCCGAACACACACCCGAATACAACCCGAATACACACCAGAACACACACCCGAATACACACCCGAACACACCCGAACACACACCCGACTACAACCCGAATACACACCCGAACACACACCCGAATACACACCCGAATACAACCCGAATACACACCCGAACACACACCCGACTACAACCCGAACACACACCCGAATACACACCCGAACACAAACCCGAACACACACACGAATACAACCCGAATACACACCCGAATACAGACCCGAATACAACCCGAACACACACCCGAACACACACCCGAACACACACCCGAATACAACCCGAATACACACCCGAATACACACCCGAATACAAACCAGAAAACACACCCGAATACACACCCGAACACACACCCGAATGCAACCCGAATACACACCCGAACACACACCCGAATACAACCCGAATACACAACCGAACACACACCCGAACACACACCCGAATACACACCCGAACACACACCCGAACACACACCCGAATACAACCCGAATACACACCCGAATACACACCCGAATACACACCCGAACACACCCGAACACACACCCGACTACAAGCCGAATACACACCCGAACACACACCCGAATTCACACCCTAACACACCCGAATACTCACCCGGACACACAACCGAACACACACCCGAACATACACCCGAATACAACCCGAATACACACCCGAACCCACACCCGAACACACACCCGAACACACACCCGAATACAACCCGAATACACACCCGAACACACACCCGAATACACACCCGAACACACACCCGAACACACACCCGAATACAACCCGAATACACACCCGAACACACACCCGAATACAACCCGAATACACACCCGAATACACACCCGAATGCAACCCGAATACACACCCGAACACACACCCGAATACACACCCGAACACACACCCGAATATACACCCGAACACACACCCGAATACAACCCGAACACACACCCGAGCACACACCCGAATACAACCCGAATACACACCCGAACACACACCCGAATACACACCCGAACACACCCGACTACCACCCGAACACACACCCGAATACACACCTGAACACACCCGAATACTCACCCGAACACACAACCGAACACACACTCGAATACACACCTGAACACACACCCGAATACAACCCGAATACACACCCGAACACCCTCCCGAATACAACCCGAATACATACCCGAACACACACCCGAATACACACCCGAACACACCCGAATACTCACCCGAACACACAACCGAACACACACCCGAACACACACCCGAATACAACCCGAATACACACCCGAACACACACCCGAATACAACCCGAATACACACCCGAACACACACCCGAACACACACCCGAACACACACCCGAATACAAACATGAACACACACCCGAACATACACCCGAATACAACCCGAATACACACCCGAATACAAACCCGAAAACACACCCGAATACACACCCGAACACACACCCGACTTCAACCCGAATACACACCCGAACACACACCCGAACACACACCCGAATACAACCCGAATACACACCCGAACACACACCCGACTTCAACCCGAATACACACCCGAACACACTCCCGAACACACACCCGAATACAACCCGAATACACACCCGAACACACACCCGAATACAACCCGAATACACACCCGAATACACACCCGAATACAACCCGAATACACACCCGAACACACACCCGAATACACACCCGAACTCACCCGAACACACACCCGACTACAACCCGAATACACACCCGAACACACACCCGAATACACACCCGAATACAACCCGAATACACACCCGAACACACACCCGAACACACACCCGAATGCAACCCGAATACACACCCGAATGCAACCCGAATACACACCCGAACACACACCCGAATACACACCCGAACACACACCCGAATATACACCCGAACACACACCCGAATACAACCCGAACACACACCCGAGCACACACCCGAATACAACCCGAATACACACCCGAACACACACCCGAATACACACCCGAACACACACCCGACTACCACCCGAACACACACCCGAATACACACCTGAACACACCCGAATACTCACCCGAACACACAACCGAACACACACTCGAATACACACCTGAACAAACACCCGAATACAACCCGAATACACACCCGAACACCCACCCGAATACAACCCGAATACACACCCGAACACACACCCGAACACACACCCGAACACACACCCGAACACACACTCGAATACAACCCGAATACAAACCTGAATACACACCCGAATACACACCCGAATACAACCCGAATACACACCCGAACACACAACCGAACACACACCCGAACACACACCCGAACACACACCCGAATACAACCCGAATACACACCCGAACACACACCCGACTACAACCCGAATACACACCCGAACACACACTCGAATACACACCCGAATACAACCCGAATA
Organism: Cryptocephalus primarius; assembly: GCA_963576515.1. Taxonomy (NCBI): domain Eukaryota; kingdom Metazoa; phylum Arthropoda; class Insecta; order Coleoptera; family Chrysomelidae; genus Cryptocephalus; species Cryptocephalus primarius. The sequence goes on along the minus strand of OY754951.1, from coordinate 5,998,237 downwards.
CACACCCGAACACACACCCGAATGCAACCCGAATAAACACGCGAACACACACCCGAATACACACCCGAACACACACTCGAATACACACCCGAACACACACCCGAATACAACCCGAACACACACCCGAACACACACCCGAATACAACTCGAATACACACCCGAACACACACCCGAATACAAACCAGAACACACACCCGACTACCACCCGAACACACACCCGAATACACACCCGAACACACCCGAATACTCACCCGAACACACAACCGAACACACACCCGAACACACACCCGAACACACACCCGAATACAACCCGAATACACACCCGAACACCCACCCGAATACACACGCGAACACACACCCGAACACACACCCGAATACAACCCGAATACACACCCGAACACAAACCCGAACACACACCCGAATACAACCCGAATACACACCCGAACACACGCCCGAATACACACCCGAACACACACCCGAACACACACCCGAATACAACCCGAATACACACCAGAACACACACCCGAATACACACCCGAACACACCCGAACACACACCCGAACACACACCCGAATACACACCCGAATACAACCCGAATACACACCCGAACACACACCCGACTACAACCCGAACACACACCCGAATACACACACGAATACAACCCGAATACACACCCGAATACAGACCCGAATACAACCCGAACACACACCCGAACACACACCCGAACACACACCCGAATACAACCCGAATACACACCTGAATACACACCCGAATACAAACCCGAAAACACACCCGAATACACACCCGAACACACACCCGAATGCAACCCGAATACACACCCGAACACACACCCGAATACAACCCGAATACACACCCGAACACACACCCGAACACACACCCGACTACAACCCGAATACACACCCGAACACACACCCGAATACACACTGGAAAACAACCCGAATACACACCCTAATACACACCAGTATACAAACCCGAAAGCACACCCGAATACACACCCGAACACACACCCGAACACACACCCGAACACACACCCGAACACACCCGAACACACACCCGACTACATCCCGAATACACACCCGAACACACACACGAATATACACCCGAACTCACCCGAATACTCACCCGGACACACAACCGAACACACACCCGAACACACACCCGAATACAACCCGAATACACACCCGAACACACACCCGAATACAACCCGAATACACCCCGAACACACACCCGAACACACACCCGAACACACACCCGAATACAACCCGAATACACACCCGAACACACACCCGAATACACACCCGAACACATACCCGAACACACACCCGAATACAACCCGAATACACACCCGAACACACACCCGAATACACACCCGAACTCACCCGAACACACACCCGACTACAACCCGAATACACACCCGAACACACACTCGAATACACACCCGAATACAACCCGAATACACACCCGAACACACACCCGAATACACACCCGAACACACACCCGAATACAACCCGAACACACACCCGAACACACACCCGAATACAACCCGAATACACACCCGAACACACCCCCGAATACAAACCCGAACACACAACTACCACCCGAACACACACCCGAATACACACCCGAACACACCCGAATACTCACCCGAACACACAACCGAACACACACCCGAACACACACCCGAATACAACCCGAATACACACCCGAACACACCCGAACACACACCCGAATACAACCCGAATACACACCCGAACACACGCCCGAATACACACCCGAACACACACCCGAACACACACCCGAAGACAACCAGAATACACACCAGAACACACACCCGAATACACACCCGAACACACACCCGACTACAACCCGAATACACACCCGAACACACACCCGAATACACACCCGAATACAACCCGAATACACACCCGAACACACACCCGACTACAACCCGAACACACACCCGAATACACACCCGAACACACACCCGAACACACACACGAATACAACCCGAATACACACCCGAATACAGACCCGAATAAAACCCGAACACACACCCGAACACACACCCGAACACACACCCGAATACAACCCGAATACACACCCGAATACACACCCGAATACAAACCCGAAAACACACCCGAATACACACCCGAATACAACCCGAATACACACCCGAACACACACCCGAACACACACCCGAACACACACCCGAATACAACCCGAATACACACCCGAACAGACACCCAACTACAACCCGAATACACACCCGAACACACTCCCGAACACACACATGAATACAACCCGAATACACACCCGAACACACACCCGAATACACACCCGAAAACAACCCGACTACACACCCGAATACAACCCGAATACACACCCGAACACCCACCCGAACACACACCCGAACACTCACCCGAACACACACCCGAATACAACCCGAATACACACCCGAATACACACGCGAACACACACCCGAATACAACCCGAATACACACCCGAACACACACCCGAACACACACCCGAATACAACCCGAATACACACCCGAACACACGCCCGAATACACACCCGAACACACACCCGAACACACACCCGAATACAACCCGAATACACACCAGAACACACACCCGAATACACACCCGAACACACCCGAACACACACCCGACTACAACCCGAATTCAACCCGAATACACACCCGAACACACACCCGAATACAACCCGAATACACACCCGAATACACACCCGAATACAACCCGAATACACACCCGAACACACACCCGAATACACACCCGAACTCACCCGAACACACACCCGACTACAACCCGAATACACACCCGAACACACACCCGAATACACACCCGAATACAACCCGAATACACACCCGAACACACACCCGAATGCAACCCGAATACACACTCGAACACACACCCGAATACACACCCGAACACACACCCGAATACAACCCGAACACACACCCGAACACACACCCGAATACAACCCGAATACACACCCGAACACACACCCGAATACACACCCGAACACACACCCGACTACCACCCGAACACACCCGAATACACACCAGAACACACACGAATACTCACCCGAACACACAACCGAACACACACCCGAATACACACCCGAACACACACCCGAATACAACCCGAATACACACCCGAACACCCACCCGAATACAACCCGAATACACACCCGAACACACACCCGAACACACACCCGAACACACACTGGAAGACAACCCGAATACAAACCCGAATACACACCCGAATACAACCCGAATACACAGCCGAACACACACCAGAACACACACGCGAACACACACCCGAATACAAACTCGAACACACACCCGAACACACACCCGAATACAACCCGAACACACACCCGAACACACCCGAATACAACCCGAATACACACCCGACCACACACCCGAATACAACCCGAATACACACCCGAACAGACACCCGAGTACAACCCGAATACACACCCGAATACACACCGGAAAACAACCCGAATACACACCCTAATACACACCCGTATACAAACCCGAAAGCACACCCGAATACACACCCGAACACACACCCGAACACACACCCGAACACACACCCGAACACACACCCGAACACACACCCGACTACATCCCGAATACACACCCGAACACACACACGAATATACACCCGAACACACCCGAATACTCACCCGGACACACAACCGAACACACACCCGAACACACACCCGAATACAACTCGAACACACACCCGAACACACACCCGAACACACACCCGAACACACACCCGAATACAACCCGAATACACACCCGAACACACACCCGAATACACACCCGAACACACACCCGAACACACACCCGAATACAACCCGAATACACACCCGAACACACACCCGAATACACACCCGAACTCACCCGAACACACACCCGACTACAACCCGAATACACACCCGAACACACACTCGAATACACACCCGAATACAACCCGAATACACACCCGAACACACACCCGAATGCAACCCGAATAAACACGCGAACACACACCCGAATACACACCCGAACACACACTCGAATACACACCCGAACACACACCCGAATACACACCCGAATACAACCCGAATACACACCCGAACACACACCCGACTACAACCCGAACACACACCCGAATACACACCCGAACACACACCCGAACACACACACGAATACAACCCGAATACACACCCGAATACAGACCCGAATACAACCCGAACACACACCCGAACACACACCCGAACACACACCCGAATACAACCCGAATACACACCTGAATACACACCCGAATACAAACCCGAAAACACACCCGAATACACACCCGAACACACACCCGAATGCAACCCGAATACACACCCGAACACACACCCGAATACAACCCGAATACACACCCGAATACACACCCGAACACACACCCGACTACAACCCGAATACACACCAGAACACACACCCGAATACACACTGGAAAACAACCCGAATACACACCCTAATACACACCAGTATACAAACCCGAAAGCACACCCGAATACACACCCGAACACACACCCGAACACACACCCGAACACACACCCGAACACACCCGAACACACACCCGACTACATCCCGAATACACACCCGAACACACACACGAATATACACCCGAACTCACCCGAATACTCACCCGGACACACAACCGAACACACACCCGAACACACACCCGAATACAACCCGAATACACACCCGAACACACACCCGAATACAACCCGAATACACCCCGAACACACACCCGAACACACACCCGAACACACACCCGAATACAACCCGAATACACACCCGAACACACACCCGAATACACACCCGAACACATACCCGAACACACACCCGAATACAACCCGAATACACACCCGAACACACACCCGAATACACACCCGAACTCACCCGAACACACACCCGACTACAACCCGAATACACACCCGAACACACACTCGAATACACACCCGAATACAACCCGAATACACACCCGAACACCCACCCGAATACACACGCGAACACACACCCGAATACAACCCGAATACACACCCGAACACACACCCGAACACACACCCGAATACAACCCGAATACACACCCGAACACACGCCCGAATACACACCCGAACACACACCCGAACACACACCCGAAGACAACCAGAATACACACCAGAACACACACCCGAATACACACCCGAACACACCCGAACACACACCCGACTACAACCCGAATACACACCCGAACACACACCCGAATACACACCCGAATACAACCCGAATACACACCCGAACACACACCCGACTACAACCCGAACACACACCCGAATACACACCCGAACACACACCCGAACACACACACGAATACAACCCGAATACACACCCGAATACAGACCCGAATACAACCCGAACACACACCCGAACACACACCCGAACACACACCCGAATACAACCCGAATACACACCCGAATACACACCCGAATACAAACCCGAAAACACACCCGAATACACACCCGAACACACACCCGAATGCAACCCGAATACACACCCGAACACACACCCGAATACAACCCGAATACACACCCGAACACACACCCGAACACACACCCGAATACAACCCGAATACACACCCGAACACACACCCGAACACACACCCGAATACAACCCGAATACACACCCGAATACACACCCGAATACACACCCGAACACACCCGAACACACACCCGACTACAAGCCGAATACACACCCGAACACACACCCGAATTCACACCCGAACACACCCGAATACTCACCCGGACACACAACCGAACACACACCCGAACATACACCCGAATACAACCCGAATACACACCCGAACCCACACCCGAACACACACCCGAACACACACCCGAATACAACCCGAATACACACCCGAACACACACCCGAATACACACCCGAACACACACCCGAACACACACCCGAATACAACCCGAATACACACCCGAACACACACATGAATACACACCCGAACTCACCCGAACACACACCCAACTACAACCCGAATACACACCCGAACACACACCCGAATACACACCCGAATACAACCCGAATACACACCCGAACACACACCCGAACACACACCCGAATGCAACCCGAATACACACCCGAACACACTCCCGAATACACACCCGAACACACACCCGAGTACAACCCGAACACACACCCGAACACACACCCGAATACAACCCGAATACACACCCGAACACACATCCGAATACACACGCGAACACACACCCGACTACCACCCGAACACACACCCGAATACACACCCGAACACACCCGGATACTCACCCGAACACACAACCGAACACACACCCGAATACACACCCGAACAAACACCCGAACACACACCCGAACACACACCCGAATACAACCCGAATACACACCCGAACACACACCCAAATACAACCCGAATACACACCCGAACACACACCCGAATACAACCCGAATACACACCCGAACACACACCCGAACACACACCCGAATACACACCCGAACACACACCCGAATACAACCCGAACACACACCCGAACACACACCCGAATGCAACCCGAATACACACCCGAACACACACCCGAATACAACCCGAATACACACCCGAACAAACACCCGACTACAATCCGAATACACACCCGAATACACACCCGAACACACACCCGAACACACACCCGAATACAACCCGAATACACACCCGAACACACACCCGAACACACACCCGAATACAACCCGAATACACACCCGAATACACACCCGAACACACCCGAACACACACCCGACTACAACCCGAATACACACCCGAACACACACCCGAATTCACACCCGAACACACCCGAATACTCACCCGGACACACAACCGAACACACACCCGAACACACACCCGAATACAACCCGAATACACACCCGAACACACACCCGAATACAACCCGAATACACACCCGAACCCACACCCGAACACACACCCGAACACACACCCGAATACAACCCGAACACACACCCGAATACACACCCGAACACACACCCGAACACACACCCGAACACACACACGAATACAACCCGAATACACACCCGAACACACACCCGAATACACACCCGAACCCACCCGAACACACACCCGACTACAACCCGAATACACACCCGAACACACACCCGAATACACACACGAATACAACCCGAATACACACCCGAACACACACCCGAACACACACCCGAATGCAACCCGAATACACACCCGAACACACACCCGAATACACACCCGAACACACACCCGAATACAACCCGAATACACACCCGAACACACATCCGAATACACACGCGAACACACACCCGACTACCACCCGAACACACACCCGAATACACACCCGAATACAACCCGAATACACACCCGAACACACACCCGAACACACACCCGAATGCAACCCGAATACACACCCGAACACACCCGAATACACACCCGAACACACACCCGAATACAACCCGAACCCACACCCGAACACACACCCGAATACAACCCGAATACACACCCGAACACACATCCGAATACACACGCGAACACACACCCGACTACCACCCGAACACACACCCGAATACACACCCGAACACACCCGGATACTCACCCGAACACACAACCGAACACACACCCGAATACACCCCCGAACAAATACCCGAACACACACCCGAACACACACCCGAACACACATCCGAATACAACCCGAATACACACCCGAACACACACCCGAATACAACCCGAATACACACCCGAACACACACCCGAACACACACCCAAACACACATCCGAATACAACCCGAATGCACACCCGATCACACACCCGAATACACACCCGAATACAACCCGAATACGACCCGAATACACACCCGAACACACACCCGAACACACACCCGAACACACACCCGAACACACCCTCGAATACAACCCGAATACAAACCTGAATACACACCCGAATACACACACGAATACAACCCGAATACACACCCGAATACACACCCGAATACAAACCCGAAAGCACACCCGAATACACACCCGAACACACACCCGAACACACACCCGAACACACACCCGAACACACACCCGAACACACACCCGAACACACACCAGAACACACACTCGAATTCAACCCGAATACACACCCGAACACACACCCGAACACACACCCGAATACACACCCGAACACACCCGAACACCCACCCGACTACAACCCGAATACACACCCGAACACACAGCCGAATACACACCCGAACACACACCCGACTACAATCCGAATACACACCCGAACACACTCCCGAACACACACCCGAATACACACCCGAACACACACCCGAATACAACCCGAATACACACCCGAACACACATCCGAATACACACCCGAACACACCCGAATACTCACCCGAACACACAACCGAACACACACCCGAACACACACCCGAACACACACCCGAACACACACCCGAATACAACCCGAATACACACCCGAACACACACCCGACTACAACCCGAATACACACCCGAACACACACCCGAATACATCCCGAATACACACCCGAACACACACCCGAATACAACCCGAATACACACCCGAACACACACCCAAACACACACTCGAACACACACCCGAACACTCCCGAATAAAAACCCGAACACACACCCGAACACACACCCGAATACAACTCGAATACACACCCGAACACACACCCGAATACAACCCGAATACACACCCGAATACACACCCGAATAAAAACCCGAAAACACACCCGAATACACACCCGAACACACACCCGAATGCAACCCGAATACACACCCGAACACACAACCGAATACACACCCGAACACACACCCGAATACACACCCGAATACAACCCGAATACACACCCGAACAGACACCCGACTACAACCCGAATACACACCCGAACACACTCCCGAACACACACATGAATACAACCCGAATACACACCCGAACACACACCCGAATACACACCCGAATACAACCCGACTACACACCCGAATACAACCCGAATACACACCCGAACGCACACCCGAACACACACCCGAACACACACCCGAATACAACCCGAATACACACCCGATCAGACACCCGACTACAACCCGAATACACACCCGAACACACTCCCGAACACACACATGAATACAACCCGAATACACACCCGAACACACACCCGAATACACACCCGAACACACACCCGAATACAACCCGAATACACACCCGAACACACGCCCGAATACACTCCCGAACACACACCCGAACACACACCCAAATACAACCCGAATACACACCAGAACACACACCCGAATACACACCCGAACACACCCGAACACACACCCGACTACAATTCGAATACACACCCGAACACACACCCGAATACACACCCGAATACAACCCGAATACACACCCGAACACACACCCGAATACAACCCGAACACACACCCGAACACACACGCGAACACACACCCGAATACAACCCGAATACACGCCCGAACACACACCCGAATACACACCCAAACACACACCCGAACACACACCCGAATACAAACCCGAACACACACCCGAACACACAACCGAATACAACCCGAACACACACCCGAACACACACCCGAACACACACCCGAATACAACCCGAATACACACCCGAACACACACCCGAATACAACCCGAATACACACCCGAACACACACCCGAACACACACCCGAATACACACCCGAACACACACCCGAACACACACCCGAACACACACCCGAACACACACCCGAATACAAACCCGAACACACACCCGAACACACAACCGAATACAACCCGAACACACACCCGAACACACACCCGAATACAACCCGAATACACACCCGAATACACACCCGAATACAAACCCGAAAACACACCCGAACACACACCCGAACACACACCCGAATACAACCCGAATACACACCCGAACACACACCCGACTTCAACCCGAATACACAACCGATCACACACCCGAACACACACCCGAATACAACCCGAATACACACCCGAACACACACCCGACTTCAACCCGAATACACACCCGAACACACTCCCGAACACACACCCGAATACAACCCGAATACACACCCGAACACACACCCGAATACAACCCGAATACACACCCGAATACACACCCGAATACAACCCGAATACACACCCGAACACACACCCGAATACACACCCGAACTCACCCGAACTCACCCGAACACACACCCGACTACAACCCGAATACACACCCGAACACACACCCGAATACACACCCGAAATACAACCCGAATACACACCCGAACACACACCCGAACACACACCCGAATGCAACCCGAATACACACCCGAACACACACCCGAATACACACCCGAACACACACCCGAATACACACCCGAACACACACCCGAATACAACCCGAACACACACCCGAACACACACCCGAATACAACCCGAATACACACCCGAACACACACCCGAATACACACCCGAACACAAACCCGACTACCACCCGAACACACACCCGAATACACACCCGAACACACCCGAATACTCACCCGAACACACAACCGAACACACACCCGAATACACACCCGAACACACACCCGAATACAACCCGAATACACACCCGAACACCCACCCGAATACAACCCGAATACACACCCGAACACACACCCGAACACACACCCGAACACACACCCGAACACACACCCGAACACACACTCGAATACAACCCGAATACAAATCTGAATACACACTCGAATACACACCCGAATACAACCCGAATACACACCCGAATACACACCCGAATACAAACCCGAAAGCACACCCGAATACACACCCGAACACACACCCGAACACACACCCGAATTCAACCCGAATACACACACGAACACACACCCGAACACACACCCGAATACACACCCGAACACACCCGAACACCCACCCGACTACAACCCGAATACACACCCGAACACACAGCCGAATACACACCCGAACACACACCCGACTACAATCCGAATACACACCCGAACACACTCCCGAACACACACCCGAATACACACCCGAACACACACCCGAATACAACCCGAATACACACCCGAACACACACCCGATTACACACCCGAACACACCCGAATACTCACCCGAACACACAACCGAACACACACCCGAACACACACCCGAATACAACCCGAATACACACCCGACTACAACACGAATACACACCCGAACACACACCCGAATACACACCCGAACACACCCGAACACACACCCGAATACATCCCGAAACACACCCGAACACACACCCGAATACAACCCGAATACACACCCGAACACACACCCGAACACACACCCGAACACACCCGAATACAAACCCGAACACACACCCGAACACACACCCGAATACAACCCGAACACACACCCGAACACACACCCGAATACAACCCGAATACACACCCGAATACACACCCGAATACAAACCCGAAAACACACCCGAATACACACCCGAACACACACCCGAATGCAACCCGAATACACACCCGAACACACACCCGAATACACACCCGAACACACACCCGAATACACACCCGAATACAACCCGAATACACACCCGAACACACACCCGAATACAACCCGAACACACACCCGAACACACACGCGAACACACACCCGAATACAACCCGAATACACGCCCGAATACACACCCGAATACACACCCAAACACACACCTGAACACACACCCGAATACAAACCCGAACACACACCCGAACACACAACCGAATACAACCCGAACACACACCCGAACACACACCCGAACACACACCCGAATACAACCCGAATACACACCCGAACACACACCCGAATACAACCCGAATACACACCCGAACACACACCCGATCACACACCCGAACACACACCCGAACACACAACCGAATACAACCCGAACACACACCCGAACACACACCCGAATACAACCCGAATACACACCCGAATACACACCCGAATACAAACCCGAAAACACACCCGAACACACACCCGAACACACACCCGAATACAACCCGAACACACACCCGACTTCAACCCGAATACACAACCGATCACACACCCGAACACACACCCGAATACAACCCGAATACACACCCGAACACACACCCGACTTCAACCCGAATACACACCCGAACACACTCCCGAACACACACCCGAATACAACCCGAATACACACCCGAACACACACCCGAATACAACCCGAATACACACCCGAATACACACCCGAATACAACCCGAATACACACCCGAACACACACCCGAATACACACCCGAACTCACCCGAACTCACCCGAACACACACCCGACTACAACCCGAATACACACCCGAACACACACCCGAATACACACCCGAAATACAACCCGAATACACACCCGAACACACACCCGAACACACACCCGAATGCAACCCGAATACACACCCGAACACACACCCGAATACACACCCGAACACACACCCGAATACACACCCGAACACACACCCGAATACAACCCGAACACACACCCGAACTCACACCCGAATACAACCCGAATACACACCCGAACACACACCCGAATACACACCCGAACACACACCCGACTACCACCCGAACACACACCCGAATACACACCCGAACACACCCGAATACTCACCCGAACACACAACCGAACACACACCCGAATACACACCCGAACACACACCCGAATACAACCCGAATACACGCCCGAATACACACCCGAATACACACCCAAACACACACCTGAACACACACCCGAATACAAACCCGAACACACACCCGAACACACAACCGAATACAACCCGAACACACACCCGAACACACACCCGAATACACACCCGAACACACACCCGAATACAACCCGAATACACACCCGAACACACACCCGATTACACACCCGAACACACCCGAATACTCACCCGAACACACAACCGAACACACACCCGAACACACACCCGAATACAACCCGAATACACACCCGACTACAACACGAATACACACCCGAACACACACCCGAATACACACCCGAACACACCCGAACACACACCCGAATACATCCCGAAACACACCCGAACACACACCCGAATACAACCCGAATACACACCCGAACACACACCCGAACACACACCCGAACACACCCGAATACAAACCCGAACACACACCCGAACACACACCCGAATACAACCCGAACACACACCCGAACACACACCCGAATACAACCCGAATACACACCCGAATACACACCCGAATACAAACCCGAAAACACACCCGAATACACACCCGAACACACACCCGAATGCAACCCGAATACACACCCGAACACACACCCGAATACACACCCGAACACACACCCGAATACACACCCGAATACAACCCGAATACACACCCGAACACACACCCGAATACAACCCGAACACACACCCGAACACACACGCGAACACACACCCGAATACAACCCGAATACACGCCCGAATACACACCCGAATACACACCCAAACACACACCTGAACACACACCCGAATACAAACCCGAACACACACCCGAACACACAACCGAATACAACCCGAACACACACCCGAACACACACCCGAACACACACCCGAATACAACCCGAATACACACCCGAACACACACCCGAATACAACCCGAATACACACCCGAACACACACCCGATCACACACCCGAACACACACCCGAACACACAACCGAATACAACCCGAACACACACCCGAACACACACCCGAATACAACCCGAATACACACCCGAATACACACCCGAATACAAACCCGAAAACACACCCGAACACACACCCGAACACACACCCGAATACAACCCGAACACACACCCGACTTCAACCCGAATACACAACCGATCACACACCCGAACACACACCCGAATACAACCCGAATACACACCCGAACACACACCCGACTTCAACCCGAATACACACCCGAACACACTCCCGAACACACACCCGAATACAACCCGAATACACACCCGAACACACCCGAATACAACCCGAATACACACCCGAATACACACCCGAATACAACCCGAATACACACCCGAACACACACCCGAATACACACCCGAACTCACCCGAACTCACCCGAACACACACCCGACTACAACCCGAATACACACCCGAACACACACCCGAATACACACCCGAAATACAACCCGAATACACACCCGAACACACACCCGAACACACACCCGAATGCAACCCGAATACACACCCGAACACACACCCGAATACACACCCGAACACACACCCGAATACACACCCGAACACACACCCGAATACAACCCGAACACACACCCGAACACACACCCGAATACAACCCGAATACACACCCGAACACACACCCGAATACACACCCGAACACACACCCGACTACCACCCGAACACACACCCGAATACACACCCGAACACACCCGAATACTCACCCGAACACACAACCGAACACACACCCGAATACACACCCGAACACACACCCGAATACAACCCGAATACACGCCCGAATACACACCCGAATACACACCCAAACACACACCTGAACACACACCCGAATACAAACCCGAACACACACCCGAACACACAACCGAATACAACCCGAACACACACCCGAACACACACCCGAACACACACCCGAATACAACCCGAATACACACCCGAACACACACCCGATCACACACCCAAACACACACCCGAACACACAACCGAATACAACCCGAACACACACCCGAACACACACCCGAATACAACCCGAATACACACCCGAATACACACCCGAATACAAACCCGAAAACACACCCGAACACACACCCGAACACACACCCGAATACAACCCGAACACACACCCGACTTCAACCCGATTACACAACCGATCACACACCCGAACACACACCCGAATACAACCCGAATACACACCCGAACACACACCCGACTTCAACCCGAATACACACCCGAACACACTCCCGAACACACACCCGAATACAACCCGAATACACACCCGAACACACACCCGAACACACACCCGAATACAACCCGAACACACACCCGACTTCAACCCGAATACACAACCGATCACACACCCGAACACACACCCGAATACAACCCGAATACACACCCGAACACACACCCGACTTCAACCCGAATACACACCCGAACACACTCCCGAACACACACCCGAATACAACCCGAATACACACCCGAACACACACCCGAATACAACCCGAATACACACCCGAATACACACCCGAATACAACCCGAATACACACCCGAACACACACCCGAATACACACCCGAACTCACCCGAACTCACCCGAACACACACCCGACTACAACCCGAATACACACCCGAACACACACCCGAATACACACCCGAAATACAACCCGAATACACACCCGAACACACACCCGAACACACACCCGAATGCAACCCGAATACACACCCGAACACACACCCGAATACACACCCGAACACACACCCGAATACACACCCGAACACACACCCGAATACAACCCGAACACACACCCGAACACACACCCGAATACAACCCGAATACACACCCGAACACACACATGAATACACACCCGAACACACACCCGACTACCACCCGAACACACACCCGAATACACACCCGAACACACCCGAATACTCACCCGAACACACAACCGAACACACACCCGAATACACACCCGAACACACAGCCGAATACAACCCGAATACACACCCGAACACCCACCCGAATACAACCCGAATACACACCCGAACACACACCAGAACACACACCCGAACACACACTCGAATACAACCCGAATACAAATCTGAATACACACCCGAATACACACCCGAATACAACCCGAATACACACCCGAATACACACCCGAATACAAACCCGAAAGCACACCCGAATACACACCAGAACACACACCCGAACACACACCCGAACACTCACTCGAATTCAACCCGAATACACACCCGAACACACACCCGAACACACACCCGAATACACACCCGAACACACCCGAACACCCACCCGACTACAACCCGAATACACACCCGAACACACAGCCGAATACACACCCGAACACACACCCGACTACAATCCGAATACACACCCGAACACACTCCCGAACACACACCCGAATACACACCCGAACACACACCCGAATACAACCCGAATACACACCCGATCACACACCCGATTACACACCCGAACACACCCGAATACTCACCCGAACACACAACCGAACACACACCCGAACACACACCCGAACACACACCCGAATACAACCCGAATACACACCCGAACACACACCCGACTACAACACGAATACACACCCGAACACACACCCGAATACACACCCGAACACACCCGAACACACACCCGAATACATCCCGAAACACACCCGAACACACACCCGAAAACAACCCGAATACACACCCGAACGCACACCCGAACACACACCCGAACACACCCGAATACAAACCCGAACACACACCCGAACACACACCCGAATACAACCCGAACACACACCCGAACACACACCCGAATACAACCCGAATACACACCCGAATACACACCCGAATACAAACCCGAAAACACACCCGAATACACACTCGAACACACACCCGAATGCAACCCGAATACACACCCGAACACACAACCGAATACACACCCGAACACACACCCGAATACACACCCGAACACACACCCGAATACAACCCGAACACACACCCGAACACACACCCGAATACAACCGGAATACACACCCGAATACACACCCGAATACAAACCCGAAAACACACCCGAATACACACCCGAACACACACCCGAATGCAACCCGAATACACACCCGGACACACACCCGAATACACACCCGAACACACACCCGAATACACACCCGAACAAACACCCGAATACAACCCGAATACACACCCGAACAGACACCCGACTACAACCCGAATACACACCCGAACACACTCCCGAGCACACACATGAATACAACCCGAATACACACCCGAACACACACCCGAATACACACCCGAATACAACCAGACTACACACCCGAATACAACCCGAATACACACCCGAACACACACCCGAATACAACCCGAATACACACCCGAACACACACCCGAACACACACCCGAACACACACCCGAACACACACCCGAATACAAACCCGAACACACACCCGAACACACACCCGAATACAACCCGAACACACACCCGAACACACACCCGAATACAACCCGAATACACACCCGAATACACACCCGAATACAAACCCGAAAACAAACCCGAATACACACCCGAACACACACCCGAATGCAACCCGAATACACACCCGAACACACACCCGAATACACACCCGAACACACACCCGAATACACACCCGAACACACACCCGAATACAACCCGAATACACACCCGAACAGACACCCGACTACAACCCGAATACACACCCGAACACACTCCCGAACACACACATGAATACAACCCGAATACACACCCGAACACACACCCGAATACACACCCGAATACAACCCGACTACACACCCGAATACAACCCGAATACACACCCGAATACAACCCGAATACACACCCGAACACACACCCGAACACACACCCGAACACACACCCGAATACAACCCGAATACACACCCGAACAGACACCCAACTACAACCCGAATACACACCCGAACACACTCCCGAACACACACATGAATACAACCCGAATACACACCCGAACACACACCCTAATACACACCCGAAAACAACCCGACTACACACCCGAATACAACCCGAATACACACCCGAACACACACCCGAACACACACCCGAACACTCACCCGAACACACACCCGAATACAACCCGAATACACACCCGAATACACACGCGAACACACACCCGAATACAACCCGAATACACACCCGAACACACACCCGAACACACACCCGAATACAACCCGAATACACACCCGAACACACGCCCGAATACACACCCGAACACACACCCGAACACACACCCGAATACAACCCGAATACACACCAGAACACACACCCGAATACACACCCGAACACACCCGAACACACACCCGACTACAACCCGAATACACACCCGAACACACACCCGAATACACACCCGAATACAACCCGAATACACACCCGAACACACACCCGAATACAACCCGAACACACACCCGAACACACACGCGAACACACACCCGAATACAACCCGAATACACGCTCGAACACACACCCGAACACACCCGAATACAACCCGAATACACGCCCGAACACACACCCGAATACACACCCAAACACACACCCGAACACACACCCGAATACAAACCCGAACACACACCCGAACACACAACCGAATACAACCCGAACACACACCTGAACACACACCCGAATACAACCCGAATACACACCCGAATACACACCCGAATACAAACCCGAAAACACACCCGAACCCACACCCGAACACACACCCGAATACAACCCGAATACACACCCGAACACACACCCGAACACACACCCGAAAACACACCCGAATTCAACCCGAATACACACCCGAACACACACCCGAACACACACCCGAATACACACCCGAACACACCCGAACACCCACCCGACTACAACCCGAATACACACCCGAACACACAGCCGAATACACACCCGAACACACACCCGACTACAATCCGAATACACACCCGAACACACTCCCGAACACACACCCGAATACACACCCGAACACACACCCGAATACAACCCGAATACACACCCGAACACACACCCGAATACACACCCGAACACACCCGAATACTCACCCGAACACACAACCGAACACACACCCGAACACACACCCGAACACATACCCGAATACAACCCGAATACACACCCGAACACACACCCGACTACAACACGAATACACACCCGAACACACACCCGAATACAACCCGAATACACACCCGAATACACACCCGAATACAAACCCGAAAACAAACCCGAATACACACCCGAACACACACCCGAATGCAACCCGAATACACACCCGAACACACACCCGAATACACACCCGAACACACACCCGAATACACACCCGAACACACACCCGAATACAACCCGAATACACACCCGAACAGACACCCGACTACAACCCGAATACACACCCGAACACACTCCCGAACACACACATGAATACAACCCGAATACACACCCGAACACACCCGAATACACACCCGAATACAACCCGACTACACACCCGAATACAACCCGAATACACACCCGAATACAACCCGAATACACACCCGAACACACACCCGAACACACACCCAAACACACACCCGAATACAACCCGAATACACACCCGAACAGACACCCAACTACAACCCGAATACACACCCGAACACACTCCCGAACACACACATGAATACAACCCGAATACACACCCGAACACACACCCTAATACACACCCGAAAACAACCCGACTACACACCCGAATACAACCCGAATACACACCCGAACACACACCCGAACACACACCCGAACACTCACCCGAACACACACCCGAATACAACCCGAATACACACCCGAATACACACGCGAACACACACCCGAATACAACCCGAATACACACCCGAACACACACCCGAACACACACCCGAATACAACCCGAATACACACCCGAACACACGCCCGAATACACACCCGAACACACACCCGAACACACACCCGAATACAACCCGAATACACACCAGAACACACACCCGAATACACACCCGAACACACCCGAACACACACCCGACTACAACCCGAATACACACCCGAACACACACCCGAATACACACCCGAATACAACCCGAATACACACCCGAACACACACCCGAATACAACCCGAACACACACCCGAACACACACGCGAACACACACCCGAATACAACCCGAATACACGCTCGAACACACACCCGAACACACCCGAATACAACCCGAATACACGCCCGAACACACACCCGAATACACACCCAAACACACACCCGAACACACACCCGAATACAAACCCGAACACACACCCGAACACACAACCGAATACAACCCGAACACACACCTGAACACACACCCGAATACAACCCGAATACACACCCGAATACACACCCGAATACAAACCCGAAAACACACCCGAACCCACACCCGAACACACACCCGAATACAACCCGAATACACACCCGAACACACACCCGAACACACACCCGAAAACACACCCGAATTCAACCCGAATACACACCCGAACACACACCCGAACACACACCCGAATACACACCCGAACACACCCGAACACCCACCCGACTACAACCCGAATACACACCCGAACACACAGCCGAATACACACCCGAACACACACCCGACTACAATCCGAATACACACCCGAACACACTCCCGAACACACACCCGAATACACACCCGAACACACACCCGAATACAACCCGAATACACACCCGAACACACACCCGAATACACACCCGAACACACCCGAATACTCACCCGAACACACAACCGAACACACACCCGAACACACACCCGAACACACACCCGAATACAACCCGAATACACACCCGAACACACACCCGACTACAACACGAATACACACCCGAACACACACCCGAATACACACCCGAACACACCCGAACACACACCCGAATACATCCCGAATACACACCCGAACACACACCCGAATACAACCCGAATACACTCCCGAACACACACCCGAACACACACCCGAACACACACCCGAACACACACCCGAATACAAACCCGAACACACACCCGAACACACACCCGAATACAACCCGAACACACCCGAATACACACCCGAATACAACCCGAATACACACCCGAATACACACCCGAATACAAACCCGAAAACATACCCGAATACATACCCGAACACACACCCGAATGCAACCCGAATACACACCCGAACACACACCCGAATACACACCCGAACACACACCCGAATACACACCCGAATACACACCCGAACACACACCCGAATACAACCCGAATACACACCCGAACACACACCCGATTACACACCCGAACACACCCGAATACTCACCCGAACACACAACCGAACACACACCCGAACACACACCCGAACACACACCCGAATACAACCCGAATACACACCCGAACACACACCCGACTACAACACGAATACACACCCGAACACACACCCGAATACACACCCGAACACACCCGAACACACACCCGAATACATCCCGAAACACACCCGAACACACACCCGAATACAACCCGAATACACACCCGAACACACACCCGAACACACACCCGAACACACACCCGAACACACCCGAATACAAACCCGAACACACACCCGAACACACACCCGAATACAACCCGAACACACACCCGAACACACACCCGAATACAACCCGAATACACACCCGAATACACACCCGAATACAAACCCGAAAACACACCCGAATACACACCCGAACACACACCCGAATGCAACCCGAATACACACCCGAACACACACCCGAATACACACCCGAACACACACCCGAATACACACCCGAACACACACCCGAATTCAACCCGAATACACACCCGAACACACTCCCGAACACACACATGAATACAACCCGAATACACACCCGAACACACACCCGAATACACACCCGAATACACACCCGAACACACACCCGAACACACACCCGAACACACACCCGAACACACACCCGAATACAACCCGAATACACACCCGAACAGACACCCGACTACAACCCGAATACACACCCGAACACACTCCCGAGCACACACATGAATACAACCCGAATACACACCCGAACACACACCCGAATACACACCCGAATACAACCCGACTACACACCCGAATTCAACCCGAATACACACCCGAACACACACCCGAATACAACCCGAATACACACCCGAACACACACCCGAACACACACCCGATCACACACCAGAACACACACCCGAATACAAACCCGAACACACACCCGAACACACACCCGAATACAACCCGAACACACACCCGAACACACACCCGAATACAACCCGAATACACACCCGAACACACACCCGAATACAACCCGAATACACACCCGAACACACGCCCGAATACACACCCGAACACACACCCGAACACACACCCGAATACACACCAGAACACACACCCGAATACACACCCGAACACACCCGAACACACACCCGACTACAACCCGAATTCAACCCGAATACACACCCGAACACACACCCGAATACAACCCGAATACACACCCGAATACACACCCGAATACAACCCGAATACACACCCGAACACACACCCGAATACACACCCGAACTCACCCGAACACACACCCGACTACAACCCGAATACACACCCGAACACACACCCGAATACAACCCGAACTCACACCCGAACACACACGCGAACACACACCCGAATACAACCCGAATACACGCTCGAACACACACCCGAACACACCCGAATACAACCCGAATACACGCCCGAACACACACCCGAATACACACCCAAACACACACCCGAATACACACCCGAATACAAACCCGAAAACACACCCGAATACACACCCGAACACACACCCGAATGCAACCCGAATACACACCCGAACACACACCCGAATACACACCCGAACACACACCCGAATACACACCCGAACACACACCCGAACACACACCCGAATATAACCCGAATACACACCCGAACAGACACCCGACTACAACCCGAATACACACCCGAACACACTCCCGAACACACACATGAATACAACCCGAATACACACCCGAACACACACCCGAATACCCACCCGAATACAACCCGACTACACACCCGAATACAACCCGAATACACACCCGAATACAACCCGAATACACACCCGAACACACACCCGAACACACACCCGAACACACACCCGAATACAACCCGAATACACACCCGAACAGACACCCAACTACAACCCGAATACACACCCGAACACACTCCCGCACACACACATGAATACAACCCGAATACACACCCGAACACACACCCGAATACACACCCGAAAACAACCCGACTACACACCCGAATACAACCCGAATACACACCCGAACACCCACCCGAACACACACCCGAACACTCACCCGAACACACACCCGAATACAACCCGAATACACACCCGAATACACACGCGAACACACACCCGAATACAACCCGAATACACACCCGAACACACACCCGAACACACACCCGAATACAACCCGAATACACACCCGAACACACGCCCGAATACACACCCGAACACACACCCGAACACACACCCGAATACAACCCGAATGCACACCAGAACACACACCCGAATACACACCCGAACACACCCGAACACACACCCGACTACAACCCGAATTCAACCCGAATACACACCCGAACACACACCCGAATACAACCCGAATACACACCCGAATACACACCCGAATACAACCCGAATATACACCCGAACACACACCCGAATACACACCCGAACTCACCCGAACACACACCCGACTACAACCCGAATACACACCCGAACACACACCCGAATACAACCCGAACACACACCCGAACACACACGCGAACACACACCCGAATACAACCCGAATACACGCTCGAACACACACCCGAACACACCCGAATACAACCCGAATACACGCCCGAACACACACCCGAATACACACCCAAACACACACCCGAACACACACCCGAATACAAACCCGAACACACACCCGAACACACAACCGAATACAACCCGAACAC
Source organism: Cryptocephalus primarius (assembly GCA_963576515.1). NCBI lineage: Eukaryota > Metazoa > Arthropoda > Insecta > Coleoptera > Chrysomelidae > Cryptocephalus > Cryptocephalus primarius. The sequence goes on along the minus strand of OY754951.1, from coordinate 5,974,199 downwards.
ACACCTGAACACACACCCGAATACAACCCGAATACACACCCGAATACACACCCGAATACAAACCCGAAAACACACCCGAACCCACACCCGAACACACACCCGAATACAACCCGAATACACACCCGAACACACATCCGAACACACACCCGAAAACACACCCGAATTCAACCCGAATACACACCCGAACACACACCCGAACACACACCCGAATACACACCCGAACACACCCGAACACCCACCCGACTACAACCCGAATACACACCCGAACACACAGCCGAATACACACCCGAACACACACCCGACTACAATCCGAATACACACCCGAACACACTCCCGAACACACACCCGAATACACACCCGAACACACACCCGAATACAACCCGAATACACACCCGAACACACACCCGAATACACACCCGAACACACCCGAATACTCACCCGAACACACAACCGAACACACACCCGAACACACACCCGAACACACACCCGAATACAACCCGAATACACACCCGAACACACACCCGACTACAACACGAATACACACCCGAACACACACCCGAACACACACCCGAACACACCCGAACACACACCCGAATACATCCCGAATACACACCCGAACACACACCCGAATACAACCCGAATACACTCCCGAACACACACCCGAACACACACCCGAACACACACCCGAACACACACCCGAATACAAACCCGAACACACACCCGAACACACACCCGAATACAACCCGAACACACCCGAATACACACCCGAATACAACCCGAATACACACCCGAATACACACCCGAATACAAACCCGAAAACATACCCGAATACACACCCGAACACACACCCGAATGCAACCCGAATACACACCCGAACACACACCCGAATACACACCCGAACACACACCCGAATACACACCCGAATACACACCCGAACACACACCCCAATACAACCCGAATACACACCCGAACACACACCCGATTACACACCCGAACACACCCGAATACTCACCCGAACACACAACCGAACACACACCCGAACACACACCCGAACACACACCCGAATACAACCCGAATACACACCCGAACACACACCCGACTACAACACGAATACACACCCGAACACACACAAGAATACACACCCGAACACACCCGAACACACACCCGAATACATCCCGAAACACACCCGAACACACACCCGAATACAACCCGAACACACACCCGAACACACACCCGAACACACACCCGAACACACCCGAATACAAACCCGAACACACACCCGAACACACACCCGAATACAACCCGAACACACACCCGAACACACACCCGAATACAACCCGAATACACACCCGAATACACACCCGAATACAAACCCGAAAACACACCCGAATACACACCCGAACACACACCCAAATGCAACCCGAATACACACCCGAACACACACCCGAATACACACCCGAACACACACCCGAATACACACCCGAACACACACCCGAATACAACACGAATACACACCCGACTACAACCCGAATACACACCCGAACACACTCCCGAACACACACATGAATACAACCCGAATACACACCCGAATACACACCCGAATACACACCCGAATACACACCCGAACACACACCCGAACACACACCCGAACACACACCCGAACACACACCCGAATACAAACCCGAACACACACCCGAACACACACCCGAATACACACCCGAATACAAACCCGGAAACACACCCGAATACACACCCGAACACACACCCGAATGCAACCCGAATACACACCCGAACACACACCCGAACACACACCCGAATTCAACCCGAATACACACCCGAATACACACCCGAATACAAACCCGGAAACACACCCGAATACACACCCGAACACACACCCGAATGCAACCCGAATACACACCCGAACACACACCCGAATACACACCCGAACACACACCCGAATACACACCCGAACAAACACCCGAATACAACCCGAATACACACCCGAACAGACACCCGACTACAACCCGAATACACACCCGAACACACTCCCGAGCACACACATGAATACAACCCGAATACACACCCGAACACACACCCGAATACACACCCGAATACAACCCGACTACACACCCGAATTCAACCCGAATACACACCCGAACACACACCCGAATACAACCCGAATACACACCCGAACACACACCCGAACACACACCCGATCACACACCCGAACACACACCCGAATACAAACCCGAACACACACCCGAACACACACCCGAATACAACCCGAACACACACCCGAACACACACCCGAATACAACCCGAATACACACCCGAATACACACCCGAATACAAACCCGAAAACACACCCGAATACACACCCGAACACACACCCGAATGCAACCCGAATACACACCCGAACACACACCCGAATACACACCCGAACACACACCCGAATACACACCCGAACACACACCCGAACACACACCCGAATATAACCCGAATACACACCCGAACAGACACCCGACTACAACCCGAATACACACCCGAACACACTCCCGAACACACACATGAATACAACCCGAATACACACCCGAACACACACGCGAATACCCACCCGAATACAACCCGACTACACACCCGAATACAACCCGAATACACACCCGAATACAACCCGAATACACACCCGAACACACACCCGAACACACACCCGAACACACACCCGAATACAACCCGAATACACACCCGAACAGACACCCAACTACAACCCGAATACACACCCGAACACACTCCCGAACACACACATGAATACAACCCGAATACACACCCGAACACACACCCGAATACACACCCGAAAACAACCCGACTACACACCCGAATACAACCCGAATACACACCCGAACACCCACCCGAACACACACCCGAACACTCACCCGAACACACACCCGAATGCAACCCGAATACACACCCGAATACACACGCGAACACACACCCGAATACAACCCGAATACACACCCGAACACACACCCGAACACACACCCGAATACAACCCGAATACACACCCGAACACACACCCGAACACACACCCGAATACAACCCGAATACACACCAGAACACACACCCGAATACACACCCGAACACACCCGAACACACACCCGACTACAACCCGAATTCAACCCGAATACACACCCGAACACACACCCGAATACAACCCGAATACACACCCGAATACACACCCGAATACAACCCGAATACACACCCGAACACACACCCGAATACACACCCGAACTCACCCGAACACACACCCGACTACAACCCGAATACACACCCGAACACACACCCGAATACACACCCGAATACAACCCGAATACACACCCGAACACACACCCGAATGCAACCCGAATACACACTCGAACACACACCCGAATACACACCCGAACACACACCCGAATACAACCCGAATACACACCCGAACACACACCCGAATACAACCCGAATACACACCCGAACACACACCCGAATACACACCCGAACACACACCCGACTACCACCCGAACACACCCGAATACACACCAGAACACACCCGAATACTCACCCGAACACACAACCGAACACACACCCGAATACACACCCGAACACACACCCGAATACAACCCGAATACACACCCGAACACCCACCCGAATACAACCCGAATACACACCCGAACACACACCCGAACACACACCCGAACACACACTCGAAGACAACCCGAATACAAACCCGAATATACACCCGAATACAACCCGAATACACAGCCGAACACACACCAGAACACACACGCGAACACACACCCGAATACAAACCGGAACACACACCCGAACACACACCCGAATACAACCCGAACACACACCCGAACACACCCGAATACAACCCGAATACCCACCCGACCACACACCCGAATACAACCCGAATACACACCCGAACAGACACCCGAGTACAACCCGAATACACACCCGAATACACACCGGAAAACAACCCGAATACACACCCTAATACACACCCGTATACAAATCCGAAAGCACACCCGAATACACACCCGAACACACACCCGAACACACACCCGAACACACACCCGACTACATCCCGAATACACACCCGAACACACACACGAATATACACCCGAACACACCCGAATACTCACCCGGACACACAACCGAACACACACCCGAACACACACCCGAATACAACCCGAATACACACCCGAACACACACCCGAATACACACCCGAACACACACCCGAACACACACCCGAATATAACCCGAATACACACCCGAACACACACCCGAATACACACCCGAACTCACCCGAACACACACCCGACTACAACCCGATAACACACGAACACAAACTCGAATACACACCCGAATACAACCAGAATACACACCCAAACATACACCCGAATTCAACCCGAATAAACACGCGAACACACACCCGAATACACACCAGAACACACACTCGAATACACACCCGAACACACACCCGAATACAACCCGAACACACACCCGAACACACACCCGAATACAACTCGAATACACACCCGAACACACACCCGAATACAAACCCGAACACACACCCGACTACCAACCGAACACACACCCGAATACACAACCGAACACACCCGAATACTCACCCGAACACACAACCGAACACACACCCGAACACACACCCGAACACACACCCGAATACAACCCGAATACACACCCGAACACCCACCCGAATACACACGCGAACACACACCCGAATACAACCCGAATACACACCCGAACACAAACCCGAACACACACCCGAATACAACCCGAATACACACCCGAACACACGCCCGAATACACACCCGAACACACACCCGAACACACACCCGAATACAACCCGAATACACACCAGAACACACACCCGAATACACACCCGAACACACCCGAACACACACCCGACAACAACCCGAATACACACCCGAACACACACCCGAATACACACCCGAATACAACCCGAATACACACCCGAACACACACCCGACTACAACCCGAACACACACCCGAATACACACCCGAACACACACCCGAACACACACACGAATACAACCCGAATACACACCCGAATACAGACCCGAATACAACCCGAACACACACCCGAACACACACCCGAACACACACCCGAATACAACCCGAATACACACCTGAATACACACCCGAATACAAACCCGAAAACACACCCGAATACACACCCGAAAACACACCCGAATGCAACCCGAATACACACCCGAACACACACCCGAATACAACCCGAATACACACCCGAACACACACCCGAACACACACCCGACTACAACCCGAATACACACCCGAACACACACCCGAGTACACACCCGAATACACACTGGAAAACAACCCGAATACACACCCTAATACACACCAGTATACAAACCCGAAAGCACACCCGAATACACACCCGAACACACACCCGAACACACACCCGAACACACACCCGAACACACACCCGAACACACCCGAACACACACCCGACTACATCCCGAATACACACACGAATATACACCCGAACTCACCCGAATACTCACCCGGACACACAACCGAACACACACCCGAACACACACCCGAATACAACCCGAATACACACCCGAACACACACCCGAATACAACCCGAATACACACCCGAACACACACCCGAACACACACCCGAACACACACCCGAATACAACCCGAATACACACCCGAACACACACCCGAATACACACCCGAACACACACCCGAACACACACCCGAATACAACCCGAATACACACCCGAACACACACCCGAATACACGCCCGAACTCACCCGAACACACACCCGACTACAACCCGAACACACACTCGAATACACACCCGAATACAACCCGAATACACACCCGAACACACACCCGAATGCAACCCGAATAAACACGCGAACACACACCCGAATACACACCCGAACACACACCCGAATACACACCCGAACACACACCCGAATACAACCCGAACACACACCCGAATACAACCCGAATACACACCCGAACACACACCCGAATACAAACCCGAACACACACCCGACTACCACCCGAACACACACCCGAATACACACCCGAACACACCCGAATACTCACCCGAACACACAACCGAACACACACCCGAACACACACCCGAACACACACCCGAATACAACCCGAATACACACCCGAACACACACCCGACTTCAACCCGAATACACAACCGATCACACACCCGAACACACACCCGAATACAACCCGAATACACACCCGAACACACACCCGACTTCAACCCGAATACACACCCGAACACACTCCCGAACACACACCCGAATACAACCCGAATACACACCCGAACACACACCCGAATACAACCCGAATACACACCCGAATACACACCCGAATACAACCCGAATACAACCCGAATACACACCCGAATACACACCCGAATACTACCCGAATACACACCCGAACACACACCCGAATACACACCCGAACTCACCCGAACTCACCCGAACACACACCCGACTACAACCCGAATACACACCCGAACACACACCCGAATACACACCCGAAATACAACCCGAATACACGCCCGAATACACACCCGAATACACACCCAAACACACACCTGAACACACACCCGAATACAAACCCGAACACACACCCGAACACACAACCGAATACAACCCGAACACACACCCGAACACACACCCGAACACACACCCGAATACAACCCGAATACACTCCCGAACACACACCCGAATACAACCCGAATACACACCCGAACACACACCCGATCACACACCCGAACACACACCCGAACACACAACCGAATACAACCCGAACACACACCCGAACACACACCCGAATACAACCCGAATACACACCCGAATACACACCCGAATACAAACCCGAAAACACACCCGAACACACACCCGAACACACACCCGAATACAACCCGAACACACACCCGACTTCAACCCGAATACACAACCGATCACACACCCGAACACACACCCGAATACAACCCGAATACACACCCGAACACACACCCGACTTCAACCCGAATACACACCCGAACACACTCCCGAACACACACCCGAATACAACCCGAATACACACCCGAACACACACCCGAATACAACCCGAACACACACCCGACTTCAACCCGAATACACAACCGATCACACACCCGAACACACACCCGAATACAACCCGAATACACACCCGAACACACACCCGACTTCAACCCGAATACACACCCGAACACACTCCCGAACACACACCCGAATACAACCCGAATACACACACGAACACACACCCGAATACAACCCGAATACACACCCGAATACACACCCGAATACAACCCGAATACACACCCGAACACACACCCGAATACACACCCGAACTCACCCGAACTCACCCGAACACACACCCGACTACAACCCGAATACACACCCGAACACACACCCGAATACACACCCGAAATACAACCCGAATACACACCCGAACACACACCCGAACACACACCCGAATGCAACCCGAATACACACCCGAACACACACCCGAATACACACCCGAACACACACCCGAATACACACCCGAACACACACCCGAATACAACCCGAACACACACCCGAACACACACCCGAACACACACCCGAACACACACCCGAATACACACCCGAATACAAACCCGGAAACACACCCGAATACACACCCGAACACACACCCGAATGCAACCCGAATACACACCCGAACACACACCCGAACACACACCCGAATTCAACCCGAATACACACCCGAATACAAACCCGGAAACACACCCGAATACACACCCGAACACACACCCGAATGCAACCCGAATACACACCCGAACACACACCCGAATACACACCCGAACACACACCCGAATACACACCCGAACAAACACCCGAATACAACCCGAATACACACCCGAACAGACACCCGACTACAACCCGAATACACACCCGAACACACTCCCGAGCACACACATGAATACAACCCGAATACACACCCGAACACACACCCGAATACACACCCGAATACAACCCGACTACACACCCGAATTCAACCCGAATACACACCCGAACACACACCCGAATACAACCCGAATACACACCCGAACACACACCCGAACACACACCCGATCACACACCCGAACACACACCCGAATACAAACCCGAACACACACCCGAACACACACCCGAATACAACCCGAACACACACCCGAACACACACCCGAATACAACCCGAATACACACCCGAATACACACCCGAATACAAACCCGAAAACACACCCGAATACACACCCGAACACACACCCGAATGCAACCCGAATACACACCCGAACACACACCCGAATACACACCCGAACACACACCCGAATACACACCCGAACACACACCCGAACACACACCCGAATATAACCCGAATACACACCCGAACAGACACCCGACTACAACCCGAATACACACCCGAACACACTCCCGAACACACACATGAATACAACCCGAATACACACCCGAACACACACGCGAATACCCACCCGAATACAACCCGACTACACACCCGAATACAACCCGAATACACACCCGAATACAACCCGAATACACACCCGAACACACACCCGAACACACACCCGAACACACACCCGAATACAACCCGAATACACACCCGAACAGACACCCAACTACAACCCGAATACACACCCGAACACACTCCCGAACACACACATGAATACAACCCGAATACACACCCGAACACACACCCGAATACACACCCGAAAACAACCCGACTACACACCCGAATACAACCCGAATACACACCCGAACACCCACCCGAACACACACCCGAACACTCACCCGAACACACACCCGAATGCAACCCGAATACACACCCGAATACACACGCGAACACACACCCGAATACAACCCGAATACACACCCGAACACACACCCGAACACACACCCGAATACAACCCGAATACACACCCGAACACACGCCCGAATACACACCCGAACACACACCCGAACACACACCCGAATACAACCCGAATACACACCAGAACACACACCCGAATACACACCCGAACACACCCGAACACACACCCGACTACAACCCGAATTCAACCCGAATACACACCCGAACACACACCCGAATACAACCCGAATACACACCCGAATACACACCCGAATACAACCCGAATACACACCCGAACACACACCCGAATACACACCCGAACTCACCCGAACACACACCCGACTACAACCCGAATACACACCCGAACACACACCCGAATACACACCCGAATACAACCCGAATACACACCCGAACACACACCCGAATGCAACCCGAATACACACTCGAACACACACCCGAATACACACCCGAACACACACCCGAATACAACCCGAATACACACCCGAACACACACCCGAATACAACCCGAATACACACCCGAACACACACCCGAATACACACCCGAACACACACCCGACTACCACCCGAACACACCCGAATACACACCAGAACACACCCGAATACTCACCCGAACACACAACCGAACACACACCCGAATACACACCCGAACACACACCCGAATACAACCCGAATACACACCCGAACACCCACCCGAATACAACCCGAATACACACCCGAACACACACCCGAACACACACCCGAACACACACTCGAAGACAACCCGAATACAAACCCGAATATACACCCGAATACAACCCGAATACACAGCCGAACACACACCAGAACACACACGCGAACACACACCCGAATACAAACCGGAACACACACCCGAACACACACCCGAATACAACCCGAACACACACCCGAACACACCCGAATACAACCCGAATACCCACCCGACCACACACCAGAATACAACCCGAATACACACCCGAACAGACACCCGAGTACAACCCGAATACACACCCGAATACACACCGGAAAACAACCCGAATACACACCCTAATACACACCCGTATACAAATCCGAAAGCACACCCGAATACACACCCGAACACACACCCGAACACACACCCGAACACACACCCGACTACATCCCGAATACACACCCGAACACACACACGAATATACACCCGAACACACCCGAATACTCACCCGGACACACAACCGAACACACACCCGAACACACACCCGAATACAACCCGAATACACACCCGAACACACACCCGAATACACACCCGAACACACACCCGAACACACACCCGAATATAACCCGAATACACACCCGAACACACACCCGAATACACACCCGAACTCACCCGAACACACACCCGACTACAACCCGATAACACACGAACACAAACTCGAATACACACCCGAATACAACCAGAATACACACCCAAACATACACCCGAATGCAACCCGAATAAACACGCGAACACACACCCGAATACACACCCGAACACACACTCGAATACACACCCGAACACACACCCGAATACAACCCGAACACACACCCGAACACACACCCGAATACAACTCGAATACACACCCGAACACACACCCGAATACAAACCCGAACACACACCCGACTACCAACCGAACACACACCCGAATACACAACCGAACACACCCGAATACTCACCCGAACACACAACCGAACACACACCCGAACACACACCCGAACACACACCCGAATACAACCCGAATACACACCCGAACACCCACCCGAATACACACGCGAACACACACCCGAATACAACCCGAATACACACCCGAACACAAACCCGAACACACACCCGAATACAACCCGAATACACACCCGAACACACGCCCGAATACACACCCGAACACACACCCGAACACACACCCGAATACAACCCGAATACACACCAGAACACACACCCGAATACACACCCGAACACACCCGAACACACACCCGACAACAACCCGAATACACACCCGAACACACACCCGAATACACACCCGAATACAACCCGAATACACACCCGAACACACACCCGACTACAACCCGAACACACACCCGAATACACACCCGAACACACACCCGAACACACACACGAATACAACCCGAATACACACCCGAATACAGACCCGAATACAACCCGAACACACACCCGAACACACACCCGAACACACACCCGAATACAACCCGAATACACACCTGAATACACACCCGAATACAAACCCGAAAACACACCCGAATACACACCCGAAAACACACCCGAATGCAACCCGAATACACACCCGAACACACACCCGAATACAACCCGAATACACACCCGAACACACACCCGAACACACACCCGACTACAACCCGAATACACACCCGAACACACACCCGAATACACACCCGAATACACACTGGAAAACAACCCGAATACACACCCTAATACACACCAGTATACAAACCCGAAAGCACACCCGAATACACACCCGAACACACACCCGAACACACACCCGAACACACACCCGAACACACACCCGAACACACCCGAACACACACCCGACTACATCCCGAATACACACCCGAACACACACACGAATATACACCCGAACTCACCCGAATACTCACCCGGACACACAACCGAACACACACCCGAACACACACCCGAATACAACCCGAATACACACCCGAACACACACCCGAATACAACCCGAATACACACCCGAACACACACCCGAACACACACCCGAACACACACCCGAATACAACCCGAATACACACCCGAACACACACCCGAATACACACCCGAACACACACCCGAACACACACCCGAATACAACCCGAATACACACCCGAACACACACCCGAATACACGCCCGAACTCACCCGAACACACACCCGACTACAACCCGAACACACACTCGAATACACACCCGAATACAACCCGAATACACACCCGAACACACACCCGAATGCAACCCGAATAAACACGCGAACACACACCCGAATACACACCCGAACACACACCCGAATACACACCCGAACACACACCCGAATACAACCCGAACACACACCCGAATACAACCCGAATACACACCCGAACACACACCCGAATACAAACCCGAACACACACCCGACTACCACCCGAACACACACCCGAATACACACCCGAACACACCCGAATACTCACCCGAACACACAACCGAACACACACCCGAACACACACCCGAACACACACCCGAACACACACCCGAATACAACCCGAATACACACCCGAATACACACCCGAATACAAACCCGAAAACACACCCGAACACACACCCGAACACACACCCGAATACAACCCGAATACACACCCGAACACACACCCGACTTCAACCCGAATACACAACCGATCACACACCCGAACACACACCCGAATACAACCCGAATACACACCCGAACACACACCCGACTTCAACCCGAATACACACCCGAACACACTCCCGAACACACACCCGAATACAACCCGAATACACACCCGAACACACACCCGAATACAACCCGAATACACACCCGAATACACACCCGAATACAACCCGAATACACACCCGAACACACACCCGAATACACACCCGAACTCACCCGAACTCACCCGAACACACACCCGACTACAACCCGAATACACACCCGAACACACACCCGAATACACACCCGAAATACAACCCGAATACACACCCGAACACACACCCGAACACACACCCGAATGCAACCCGAATACACACCCGAACACACACCCGAATACACACCCGAACACACACCCGAATACACACCCGAACACACACCCGAATACAACCCGAACACACACCCGAACACACACCCGAATACAACCCGAATACACACCCGAACACACACCCGAATACACACCCGAACACACACCCGACTACCACCCGAACACACACCCGAATACACACCCGAACACACCCGAATACTCACCCGAACACACAACCGAACACACTCCCGAATACACACCCGAACACACACCCGAATACAACCCGAATACACACCCGAACACCCACCCGAATACAACCCGAATACACACCCGAACACACACCCGAACACACACCCGAACACACACCCGAACACACACTCGAATACAACCCGAATACAAATCTGAATACACACCCGAATACACACCCGAATACAACCCGAATACACACCCGAATACACACCCGTATACAAACCCGAAAGCACACCCGAATACAAACCCGAACACACACCCGAACACACACCCGAACACACACCCGAATTCAACCCGAATACACACCCGAACACACACCCGAACACACACCCGAATACACACCCGAACAAACCCGAACACCCACCCGACTACAACCCGAATACACACCCGAACACACAGCCGAATACACACCCGAACACACACCCGACTACAATCCGAATACACACCCGAACACACTCCCGAACACACACCCGAATACACACCCGAACACACACCCGAATACAACCCGAATACACACCCGAACACACACCCGATTACACACCCGAACACACCCGAATACTCACCCGAACACACAACCGAACACACACCCGAACACACACCCGAATACAACCCGAATACACACCCGACTACAACACGAATACACACCCGAACACACCCGAACACACACCCGAATACATCCCGAAACACACCCGAACACACACCCGAATACAACCCGAATACACACCCGAACACACACCCGAACACACACCCGAACACACCCGAATACAAACCCGAACACACACCCGAACACACACCCGAATACACACCCGAACACACAGCCGAATACACACCCGAACACACACCCGACTACAATCCGAATACACACCCGAACACACTCCCGAACACACACCCGAATACACACCCGAACACACAGCCGAATACACACCCGAACACACACCCGACTACAATCCGAATACACACCCGAACACACTCCCGAACACACACCCGAATACACACCCGAACACACACCCGAATACAACCCGAATACACACCCGAACACACCCGATTACACACCCGAACACACCCGAATACTCACCCGAACACACAACCGAACACACACCCGAACACACACCCGAACACACACCCGAATACAACCCGAATACACACCCGAACACACACCCGACTACAACACGAATACACACCCGAACACACACCCGAATACACACCCGAACACACCCGAACACACACCCGAATACATCCCGAAACACACCCGAATACACACCCGAACACACACCCGAATACAACCCGAATACACACCCGAACACACACCCGAACACACACCCGAACACACACCCGAACACACACCCGAATACAAACCCGAACACACACCCGAACACACACCCGAATACAACCCGAACACACACCCGAACACACACCCGAATACAACCCGAATACACACCCGAATACACACCCGAATACAAACACGAATACACACCCGAACACACCCGAACACACACCCGAATACATCCCGAAACACACCCGAACACACACCCGAATACAACCCGAATACACACCCGAACACACACCCGAACACACACCCGAACACACCCGAATACAAACCCGAACACACACCCGAACACACACCCGAATACAACCGGAACACACACCCGAACACACACCCGAATACAACCCGAATACACACCCGAATACACACCCGAATACAAACCCGAAAACACACCCGAATACACACCCGAACACACACCCGAATGCAACCCGAATACACACCCGAACACACACCCGAATACACACCCGAACACACACCCGAATACACACCCGAATACAACCCGAATACACACCCGAACACACACCCGAATACAACCCGAACACACACCCGAACACACACGCGAACACACACCCGAATACAACCCGAATACACGCCCGAATACACACCCGAATACACACCCAAACACACACCTGAACACACACCCGAATACAAACCCGAACACACACCCGAACACACAACCGAATACAACCCGAACACACACCCGAACACACACCCGAACACACACCCGAATACAACCCGAATACACACCCGAACACACACCCGAATACAACCCGAATACACACCCGAACACACACCCGATCACACACCCGAACACACACCCGAACACACAACCGAATACAACCCGAACACACACCCGAACACACACCCGAATACAACCCGAATACACACCCGAATACACACCCGAATACAAACCCGAAAACACACCCGAACACACACCCGAATACAACCCGAACACACACCCGACTTCAACCCGAATACACAACCGATCACACACCCGAACACACACCCGAATACAACCCGAATACACACCCGAACACACACCCGACTTCAACCCGAATACACACCCGAACACACTCCCGAACACACACCCGAATACAACCCGAATACACACCCGAACACACACCCGAATACAACCCGAATACACACCCGAATACACACCCGAATACAACCCGAATACACACCCGAACACACACCCGAATACACACCCGAACTCACCCGAACTCACCCGAACACACACCCGACTACAACCCGAATACACACCCGAACACACACCCGAATACACACCCGAAATACAACCCGAATACACACCCGAACACACACCCGAACACACACCCGAATGCAACCCGAATACACACCCGAACACACACCCGAATACACACCCGAACACACACCCGAATACACACCCGAACACACACCCGAATACAACCCGAACACACACCCGAACACACACCCGAATACAACCCGAATACACACCCGAACACACACCCGAATACACACCCGAACACACACCCGACTACCACCCGAACACACACCCGAATACACACCCGAACACACCCGAATACTCACCCGAACACACAACCGAACACACACCCGAATACACACCCGAACACACACCCGAATACAACCCGAATACACGCCCGAATACACACCCGAATACACACCCAAACACACACCTGAACACACACCCGAATACAAACCCGAACACACACCCGAACACACAACCGAATACAACCCGAACACACACCCGAACACACACCCGAACACACACCCGAATACAACCCGAATACACTCCCGAACACACACCCGAATACAACCCGAATACACACCCGAACACACACCCGATCACACACCCGAACACACACCCGAACACACAACCGAATACAACCCGAACACACACCCGAACACACACCCGAATACAACCCGAATACACACCCGAATACACACCCGAATACAAACCCGAAAACACACCCGAACACACACCCGAACACACACCCGAATACAACCCGAACACACACCCGACTTCAACCCGAATACACAACCGATCACACACCCGAACACACACCCGAATACAACCCGAATACACACCCGAACACACACCCGACTTCAACCCGAATACACACCCGAACACACTCCCGAACACACACCCGAATACAACCCGAATACACACCCGAACACACACCCGAATACAACCCGAACACACACCCGACTTCAACCCGAATACACAACCGATCACACACCCGAACACACACCCGAATACAACCCGAATACACACCCGAACACACACCCGACTTCAACCCGAATACACACCCGAACACACTCCCGAACACACACCCGAATACAACCCGAATACACACACGAACACACACCCGAATACAACCCGAATACACACCCGAATACACACCCGAATACAACCCGAATACACACCCGAACACACACCCGAATACACACCCGAACTCACCCGAACTCACCCGAACACACACCCGACTACAACCCGAATACACACCCGAACACACACCCGAATACACACCCGAAATACAACCCGAATACACACCCGAACACACACCCGAACACACACCCGAATGCAACCCGAATACACACCCGAACACACACCCGAATACACACCCGAACACACACCCGAATACACACCCGAACACACACCCGAATACAACCCGAACACACACCCGAACACACACCCGAATACAACCCGAATACACACCCGAACACACACCCGAATACACACCCTAACACACACCCGACTACCACCCGAACACACACCCGAATACACACCCGAACACACAGCCGAATACACACCCGAACACACACCCGACTACAATCCGAATACACACCCGAACACACAGCCGAATACACACCCGAACACACACCCGACTACAATCCGAATACACACCCGAACACACTCCCGAACACACACCCGAATACACACCCGAACACACACCCGAATACAACCCGAATACACACCCGAACACACACCCGATTACACACCCGAACACACCCGAATACTCACCCGAACACACAACCGAACACACACCCGAACACACACCCGAACACACACCCGAATACAACCCGAATACACACCCGAACACACACCCGACTACAACACGAATACACACCCGAACACACACCCGAATACACACCCGAACACACCCGAACACACACCCGAATACATCCCGAAACACACCCGAACACACACCCGAAAACAACCCGAATACACACCCGAACGCACACCCGAACACACACCCGAACACACCCGAATACAAACCCGAACACACACCCGAACACACACCCGAATACAACCCGAACACACACCCGAACACACACCCGAATACAACCCGAATACACACCCGAATACAAACCCGAAAACACACCCGAATACACACTCGAACACACACCCGAATGCAACCCGAATACACACCCGAACACACACCCGAATACACACCCGAACACACACCCGAATACACACCCGAACACACACCCGAATACAACCCGAACACACACCCGAACACACACCCGAATACAACCGGAATACACACCCGAATACACACCCGAATACAAACCCGAAAACACACCCGAATACACACCCGAACACACACCCGAATGCAACCCGAATACACACCCGAACACACACCCGAATACACACCCGAACACACACCCGAATACACACCCGAACAAACACCCGAATACAACCCGAATACACACCCGAACAGACACCCGACTACAACCCGAATACACACCCGAACACACTCCCGAGCACACACATGAATACAACCCGAATACACACCCGAACACACACCCGAATACACACCCGAATACAACCAGACTACACACCCGAATACAACCCGAATACACACCCGAACACACAC
Organism: Cryptocephalus primarius; assembly: GCA_963576515.1. NCBI lineage: Eukaryota > Metazoa > Arthropoda > Insecta > Coleoptera > Chrysomelidae > Cryptocephalus > Cryptocephalus primarius. The sequence continues at coordinate 5,955,972 of OY754951.1, read as the reverse complement.
CCGAATACAACCCGAATACACACCCGAACACACACCCGAACACACACCCGAACACACACCCGAACACACACCCGAATACAAACCCGAACACACACCTGAACACACACCCGAATACAACCCGAACACACACCCGAACACACACCCGAATACAACCCGAATACACACCCGAATACACACCCGAATACAAACCCGAAAACAAACCCGAATACACACCCGAACACACACCCGAATGCAACCCGAATACACACCCGAACACACACCCGAATACACACCCGAACACACACCCGAATACACACCCGAACACACACCCGAATACAACCCGAATACACACCCGAACAGACACCCGACTACAATCCGAATACACACCCGAATACAACCCGACTACACACCCGAATACAACCCGAATACACACCCGAATACAACCCGAATACACACCCGAACACACACCCGAACACACACCCGAACACACACAAGAATACAACCCGAATACACACCCGAACAGACACCCAACTACAACCCGAATACACACCCGAACACACTCCCGAACACACACATGAATACAACCCGAATACACACCCGAACACACACCCTAATACACACCCGAAAACAACCCGACTACACACCCGAATACAACCCGAATACACACCCGAACACACACCCGAACACACACCCGAACACTCACCCGAACACACACCCGAATACAACCCGAATACACACCCGAATACACACGCGAACACACACCCGAATACAACCCGAATACACACCCGAACACACACCCGAACACACACCCGAATACAACCCGAATACACACCCGAACACACGCCCGAATACACACCCGAACACACACCCGAACACACACCCGAATACAACCCGAATACACACCAGAACACACACCCGAATACACACCCGAACACACCCGAACACACACCCCACTACAACCCGAATACACACCCGAACACACACCCGAATACACACCCGAATACAACCCGAATACACACCCGAACACACACCCGAATACAACCCGAACACACACCCGAACACACACGCGAACACACACCCGAATACAACCCGAATACACGCTCGAACACACACCCGAACACACCCGAATACAACCCGAATACACGCCCGAACACACACCCGAATACACACCCAAACACACACCCGAACACACACCCGAATACAAACCCGAACACACACCCGAACACACAACCGAATACAACCCGAACACACACCTGAACACACACCCGAATGCAACCCGAATACACACCCGAATACACACCCGAATACAAACCCGAAAACACACCCGAACCCACACCCGAACACACACCCGAATACAACCCGAATACACACCCGAACACACACCCGAATACACACCCGAACACACACCCGAATACAACCCGAACACACACCCGAACACACACCCGAATACAACCGGAATACACACCCGAATACACACCCGAATACAAACCCGAAAACACACCCGAATACACACCCGAACACACACCCGAATGCAACCCGAATACACACCCGAACACACACCCGAATACACACCCGAACACACACCCGAATACACACCCGAACAAACACCCGAATACAACCCGAATACACACCCGAACAGACACCCGACTACAACCCGAATACACACCCGAACACACTCCCGAGCACACACATGAATACAACCCGAATACACACCCGAACACACACCCGAATACACACCCGAATACAACCAGACTACACACCCGAATACAACCCGAATACACACCCGAACACACACCCGAATACAACCCGAATACACACCCGAACACACACCCGAACACACACCCGAACACACACCCGAACACACACCCGAATACAAACCCGAACACACACCTGAACACACACCCGAATACAACCCGAACACACACCCGAACACACACCCGAATACAACCCGAATACACACCCGAATACACACCCGAATACAAACCCGAAAACAAACCCGAATACACACCCGAACACACACCCGAATGCAACCCGAATACACACCCGAACACACACCCGAATACACACCCGAACACACACCCGAATACACACCCGAACACACACCCGAATACAACCCGAATACACACCCGAACAGACACCCGACTACAATCCGAATACACACCCGAATACAACCCGACTACACACCCGAATACAACCCGAATACACACCCGAATACAACCCGAATACACACCCGAACACCCACCCGAACACACACCCGAACACTCACCCGAACACACACCCGAATGCAACCCGAATACACACCCGAATACACACGCGAACACAAACCCGAATACAACCCGAATACACACCCGAACACACACCCGAACACACACCCGAATACAACCCGAATACACACCCGAACACACGCCCGAATACACACCCGAACACACACCCGAACACACACCCGAATACAACCCGAATACACACCAGAACACACACCCGAATACACACCCGAACACACCCGAACACACACCCGACTACAACCCGAATTCAACCCGAATACACACCCGAACACACACCCGAATACAACCCGAATACACACCCGAATACACACCCGAATACAACCCGAATACACACCCGAACACACACCCGAATACACACCCGAACTCACCCGAACACACACCCGACTACAACCCGAATACACACCCGAACACACACCCGAATACACACCCGAATACAACCCGAATACACACCCGAACACACACCCGAATGCAACCCGAATACACACTCGAACACACACCCGAATACACACCCGAACACACACCCGAATACAACCCGAATACACACCCGAACACACACCCGAATACAACCCGAATACACACCCGAACACACACCCGAATACACACCCGAACACACACCCGACTACCACCCGAACACACCCGAATACACACCAGAACACACCCGAATACTCACCCGAACACACAACCGAACACACACCCGAATACACACCCGAACACACACCCGAATACAACCCGAATACACACCCGAACACCCACCCGAATACAACCCGAATACACACCCGAACACACACCCGAACACACACCCGAACACACACTCGAAGACAACCCGAATACAAACCCGAATATACACCCGAATACAACCCGAATACACAGCCGAACACACACCAGAACACACACGCGAACACACACCCGAATACAAACCGGAACACACACCCGAACACACACCCGAATACAACCCGAACACACACCCGAACACACCCGAATACAACCCGAATACCCACCCGACCACACACCCGAATACAACCCGAATACACACCCGAACAGACACCCGAGTACAACCCGAATACACACCCGAATACACACCGGAAAACAACCCGAATACACACCCTAATACACACCCGTATACAAATCCGAAAGCACACCCGAATACACACCCGAACACACACCCGAACACACACCCGAACACACACCCGACTACATCCCGAATACACACCCGAACACACACACGAATATACACCCGAACACACCCGAATACTCACCCGGACACACAACCGAACACACACCCGAACACACACCCGAATACAACCCGAATACACACCCGAACACACACCCGAATACACACCCGAACACACACCCGAACACACACCCGAATATAACCCGAATACACACCCGAACACACACCCGAATACACACCCGAACTCACCCGAACCCACACCCGACTACAACCCGATAACACACGAACACAAACTCGAATACACACCCGAATACAACCAGAATACACACCCAAACATACACCCGAATTCAACCCGAATAAACACGCGAACACACACCCGAATACACACCCGAACACACACTCGAATACACACCCGAACACACACCCGAATACAACCCGAACACACACCCGAACACACACCCGAATACAACTCGAATACACACCCGAACACACACCCGAATACAAACCCGAACACACACCCGACTACCAACCGAACACACACCCGAATACACAACCGAACACACCCGAATACTCACCCGAACACACAACCGAACACACACCCGAACACACACCCGAACACACACCCGAATACAACCCGAATACACACCCGAACACCCACCCGAATACACACGCGAACACACACCCGAATACAACCCGAATACACACCCGAACACAAACCCGAACACACACCCGAATACAACCCGAATACACACCCGAACACACGCCCGAATACACACCCGAACACACACCCGAACACACACCCGAATACAACCCGAATACACACCAGAACACACACCCGAATACACACCCGAACACACCCGAACACACACCCGACAACAACCCGAATACACACCCGAACACACACCCGAATACACACCCGAATACAACCCGAATACACACCCGAACACACACCCGACTACAACCCGAACACACACCCGAATACACACCCGAACACACACCCGAACACACACACGAATACAACCCGAATACACACCCGAATACAGACCCGAATACAACCCGAACACACACCCGAACACACACCCGAACACACACCCGAATACAACCCGAATACACACCTGAATACACACCCGAATACAAACCCGAAAACACACCCGAATACACACCCGAAAACACACCCGAATGCAACCCGAATACACACCCGAACACACACCCGAATACAACCCGAATACACACCCGAACACACACCCGAACACACACCCGACTACAACCCGAATACACACCCGAACACACACCCGAATACACACCCGAATACACACTGGAAAACAACCCGAATACACACCCTAATACACACCAGTATACAAACCCGAAAGCACACCCGAATACACACCCGAACACACACCCGAACACACACCCGAACACACACCCGAACACACACCCGAACACACCCGAACACACACCCGACTACATCCCGAATACACACCCGAACACACACACGAATATACACCCGAACTCACCCGAATACTCACCCGGACACACAACCGAACACACACCCGAACACACACCCGAATACAACCCGAATACACACCCGAACACACACCCGAATACAACCCGAATACACACCCGAACACACACCCGAACACACACCCGAACACACACCCGAATACAACCCGAATACACACCCGAACACACACCCGAATACACACCCGAACACACACCCGAACACACACCCGAATACAACCCGAATACACACCCGAACACACACCCGAATACACGCCCGAACTCACCCGAACACACACCCGACTACAACCCGAACACACACTCGAATACACACCCGAATACAACCCGAATACACACCCGAACACACACCCGAATGCAACCCGAATAAACACGCGAACACACACCCGAATACACACCCGAACACACACCCGAATACACACCCGAACACACACCCGAATACAACCCGAACACACACCCGAATACAACCCGAATACACACCCGAACACACACCCGAATACAAACCCGAACACACACCCGACTACCACCCGAACACACACCCGAATACACACCCGAACACACCCGAATACTCACCCGAACACACAACCGAACACACACCCGAACACACACCCGAATACAACCCGAATACACACCCGAATACACACCCGAATACAAACCCGAAAACACACCCGAACACACACCCGAACACACACCCGAATACAACCCGAATACACACCCGAACACACACCCGACTTCAACCCGAATACACAACCGATCACACACCCGAACACACACCCGAATACAACCCGAATACACACCCGAACACACACCCGACTTCAACCCGAATACACACCCGAACACACTCCCGAACACACACCCGAATACAACCCGAATACACACCCGAACACACACCCGAATACAACCCGAATACACACCCGAATACACACCCGAATACAACCCGAATACACACCCGAACACACACCCGAATACACACCCGAACTCACCCGAACTCACCCGAACACACACCCGACTACAACCCGAATACACACCCGAACACACACCCGAATACACACCCGAAATACAACCCGAATACACACCCGAACACACACCCGAACACACACCCGAATGCAACCCGAATACACACCCGAACACACACCCGAATACACACCCGAACACACACCCGAATACACACCCGAACACACACCCGAATACAACCCGAACACACACCCGAACACACACCCGAATACAACCCGAATACACACCCGAACACACACCCGAATACACACCCGAACACACACCCGACTACCACCCGAACACACACCCGAATACACACCCGAACACACCCGAATACTCACCCGAACACACAACCGAACACACTCCCGAATACACACCCGAACACACACCCGAATACAACCCGAATACACACCCGAACACCCACCCGAATACAACCCGAATACACACCCGAACACACACCCGAACACACACCCGAACACACACTCGAATACAACCCGAATACAAATCTGAATACACACCCGAATACACACCCGAATACAACCCGAATACACACCCGAATACACACCCGTATACAAACCCGAAAGCACACCCGAATACAAACCCGAACACACACCCGAACACACACCCGAACACACACCCGAATTCAACCCGAATACACACCCGAACACACACCCGAACACACACCCGAATACACACCCGAACAAACCCGAACACCCACCCGACTACAACCCGAATACACACCCGAACACACAGCCGAATACACACCCGAACACACACCCGACTACAATCCGAATACACACCCGAACACACTCCCGAACACACACCCGAATACACACCCGAACACACACCCGAATACAACCCGAATACACACCCGAACACACACCCGATTACACACCCGAACACACCCGAATACTCACCCGAACACACAACCGAACACACACCCGAACACACACCCGAATACAACCCGAATACACACCCGACTACAACACGAATACACACCCGAACACACCCGAACACACACCCGAATACATCCCGAAACACACCCGAACACACACCCGAATACAACCCGAATACACACCCGAACACACACCCGAACACACACCCGAACACACCCGAATACAAACCCGAACACACACCCGAACACACACCCGAATACACACCCGAACACACAGCCGAATACACACCCGAACACACACCCGACTACAATCCGAATACACACCCGAACACACTCCCGAACACACACCCGAATACACACCCGAACACACACCCGAATACAACCCGAATACACACACGAACACACCCGATTACACACCCGAACACACCCGAATACTCACCCGAACACACAACCGAACACACACCCGAACACACACCCGAACACACACCCGAATACAACCCGAATACACACCCGAACACACACCCGACTACAACACGAATACACACCCGAACACACACCCGAATACACACCCGAACACACCCGAACACACACCCGAATACATCCCGAAACACACCCGAATACACACCCGAACACACACCCGAATACAACCCGAATACACACCCGAACACACACCCGAACACACACCCGAACACACACCCGAACACACACCCGAATACAAACCCGAACACACACCCGAACACACACCCGAATACAACCCGAACACACACCCGAACACACACCCGAATACAACCCGAATACACACCCGAATACACACCCGAATACAAACACGAATACACACCCGAACACACCCGAACACACACCCGAATACATCCCGAAACACACCCGAACACACACCCGAATACAACCCGAATACACACCCGAACACACACCCGAACACACACCCGAACACACCCGAATACAAACCCGAACACACACCCGAACACACACCCGAATACAACCGGAACACACACCCGAACACACACCCGAATACAACCCGAATACACACCCGAATACACACCCGAATACAAACCCGAAAACACACCCGAATACACACCCGAACACACACCCGAATGCAACCCGAATACACACCCGAACACACACCCGAATACACACCCGAACACACACCCGAATACACACCCGAATACAACCCGAATACACACCCGAACACACACCCGAATACAACCCGAACACACACCCGAACACACACGCGAACACACACCCGAATACAACCCGAATACACGCCCGAATACACACCCGAATACACACCCAAACACACACCTGAACACACACCCGAATACAAACCCGAACACACACCCGAACACACAACCGAATACAACCCGAACACACACCCGAACACACACCCGAACACACACCCGAATACAACCCGAATACACACCCGAACACACACCCGAATACAACCCGAATACACACCCGAACACACACCCGATCACACACCCGAACACACACCCGAACACACAACCGAATACAACCCGAACACACACCCGAACACACACCCGAATACAACCCGAATACACACCCGAATACACACCCGAATACAAACCCGAAAACACACCCGAACACACACCCGAATACAACCCGAACACACACCCGACTTCAACCCGAATACACAACCGATCACACACCCGAACACACACCCGAATACAACCCGAATACACACCCGAACACACACCCGACTTCAACCCGAATACACACCCGAACACACTCCCGAACACACACCCGAATACAACCCGAATACACACCCGAACACACACCCGAATACAACCCGAATACACACCCGAATACACACCCGAATACAACCCGAATACACACCCGAACACACACCCGAATACACACCCGAACTCACCCGAACTCACCCGAACACACACCCGACTACAACCCGAATACACACCCGAACACACACCCGAATACACACCCGAAATACAACCCGAATACACACCCGAACACACACCCGAACACACACCCGAATGCAACCCGAATACACACCCGAACACACACCCGAATACACACCCGAACACACACCCGAATACACACCCGAACACACACCCGAATACAACCCGAACACACACCCGAACACACACCCGAATACAACCCGAATACACACCCGAACACACACCCGAATACACACCCGAACACACACCCGACTACCACCCGAACACACACCCGAATACACACCCGAACACACCCGAATACTCACCCGAACACACAACCGAACACACACCCGAATACACACCCGAACACACACCCGAATACAACCCGAATACACGCCCGAATACACACCCGAATACACACCCAAACACACACCTGAACACACACCCGAATACAAACCCGAACACACACCCGAACACACAACCGAATACAACCCGAACACACACCCGAACACACACCCGAACACACACCCGAATACAACCCGAATACACTCCCGAACACACACCCGAATACAACCCGAATACACACCCGAACACACACCCGATCACACACCCGAACACACACCCGAACACACAACCGAATACAACCCGAACACACACCCGAACACACACCCGAATACAACCCGAATACACACCCGAATACACACCCGAATACAAACCCGAAAACACACCCGAACACACACCCGAACACACACCCGAATACAACCCGAACACACACCCGACTTCAACCCGAATACACAACCGATCACACACCCGAACACACACCCGAATACAACCCGAATACACACCCGAACACACACCCGACTTCAACCCGAATACACACCCGAACACACTCCCGAACACACACCCGAATACAACCCGAATACACACCCGAACACACACCCGAATACAACCCGAACACACACCCGACTTCAACCCGAATACACAACCGATCACACACCCGAACACACACCCGAATACAACCCGAATACACACCCGAACACACACCCGACTTCAACCCGAATACACACCCGAACACACTCCCGAACACACACCCGAATACAACCCGAATACACACACGAACACACACCCGAATACAACCCGAATACACACCCGAATACACACCCGAATACAACCCGAATACACACCCGAACACACACCCGAATACACACCCGAACTCACCCGAACTCACCCGAACACACACCCGACTACAACCCGAATACACACCCGAACACACACCCGAATACACACCCGAAATACAACCCGAATACACACCCGAACACACACCCGAACACACACCCGAATGCAACCCGAATACACACCCGAACACACACCCGAATACACACCCGAACACACACCCGAATACACACCCGAACACACACCCGAATACAAACCGAACACACACCCGAACACACACCCGAACACACACCCGAACACACACCCGAATACACACCCGAATACAAACCCGGAAACACACCCGAATACCCACCCGAACACACACCCGAATGCAACCCGAATACACACCCGAACACACACCCGAACACACACCCGAATTCAACCCGAATACACACCCGAATACACACCCGAATACAAACCCGGAAACACACCCGAATACACACCCGAACACACACCCGAATGCAACCCGAATACACACCCGAACACACACCCGAATACACACCCGAACACACACCCGAATACACACCCGAACAAACACCCGAATACAACCCGAATACACACCCGAACAGACACCCGACTACAACCCGAATACACACCCGAACACACTCCCGAGCACACACATGAATACAACCCGAATACACACCCGAACACACACCCGAATACACACCCGAATACAACCCGACTACACACCCGAATTCAACCCGAATACACACCCGAACACACACCCGAATACAACCCGAATACACACCCGAACACACACCCGAACACACGCCCGAACTCACCCGAACACACACCCGACTACAACCCGAACACACACTCGAATACACACCCGAATACAACCCGAATACACACCCGAACACACACCCGAATGCAACCCGAATAAACACGCGAACACACACCCGAATACACACCCGAACACACACCCGAATACACACCCGAACACACACCCGAATACAACCCGAACACACACCCGAATACAACCCGAATACACACCCGAACACACACCCGAATACAAACCCGAACACACACCCGACTACCACCCGAACACACACCCGAATACACACCCGAACACACCCGAATACTCACCCGAACACACAACCGAACACACACCCGAACACACACCCGAATACAACCCGAATACACACCCGAATACACACCCGAATACAAACCCGAAAACACACCCGAACACACACCCGAACACACACCCGAATACAACCCGAATACACACCCGAACACACACCCGACTTCAACCCGAATACACAACCGATCACACACCCGAACACACACCCGAATACAACCCGAATACACACCCGAACACACACCCGACTTCAACCCGAATACACACCCGAACACACTCCCGAACACACACCCGAATACAACCCGAATACACACCCGAACACACACCCGAATACAACCCGAATACACACCCGAATACACACCCGAATACAACCCGAATACACACCCGAACACACACCCGAATACACACCCGAACTCACCCGAACTCACCCGAACACACACCCGACTACAACCCGAATACACACCCGAACACACACCCGAATACACACCCGAAATACAACCCGAATACACACCCGAACACACACCCGAACACACACCCGAATGCAACCCGAATACACACCCGAACACACACCCGAATACACACCCGAACACACACCCGAATACACACCCGAACACACACCCGAATACAACCCGAACACACACCCGAACACACACCCGAATACAACCCGAATACACACCCGAACACACACCCGAATACACACCCGAACACACACCCGACTACCACCCGAACACACACCCGAATACACACCCGAACACACCCGAATACTCACCCGAACACACAACCGAACACACTCCCGAATACACACCCGAACACACACCCGAATACAACCCGAATACACACCCGAACACCCACCCGAATACAACCCGAATACACACCCGAACACACACCCGAACACACACCCGAACACACACTCGAATACAACCCGAATACAAATCTGAATACACACCCGAATACACACCCGAATACAACCCGAATACACACCCGAATACACACCCGTATACAAACCCGAAAGCACACCCGAATACAAACCCGAACACACACCCGAACACACACCCGAACACACACCCGAATTCAACCCGAATACACACCCGAACACACACCCGAACACACACCCGAATACACACCCGAACAAACCCGAACACCCACCCGACTACAACCCGAATACACACCCGAACACACAGCCGAATACACACCCGAACACACACCCGACTACAATCCGAATACACACCCGAACACACTCCCGAACACACACCCGAATACACACCCGAACACACACCCGAATACAACCCGAATACACACCCGAACACACACCCGATTACACACCCGAACACACCCGAATACTCACCCGAACACACAACCGAACACACACCCGAACACACACCCGAATACAACCCGAATACACACCCGACTACAACACGAATACACACCCGAACACACCCGAACACACACCCGAATACATCCCGAAACACACCCGAACACACACCCGAATACAACCCGAATACACACCCGAACACACACCCGAACACACACCCGAACACACCCGAATACAAACCCGAACACACACCCGAACACACACCCGAATACACACCCGAACACACAGCCGAATACACACCCGAACACACACCCGACTACAATCCGAATACACACCCGAACACACTCCCGAACACACACCCGAATACACACCCGAACACACACCCGAATACAACCCGAATACACACACGAACACACCCGATTACACACCCGAACACACCCGAATACTCACCCGAACACACAACCGAACACACACCCGAACACACACCCGAACACACACCCGAATACAACCCGAATACACACCCGAACACACACCCGACTACAACACGAATACACACCCGAACACACACCCGAATACACACCCGAACACACCCGAACACACACCCGAATACATCCCGAAACACACCCGAATACACACCCGAACACACACCCGAATACAACCCGAATACACACCCGAACACACACCCGAACACACACCCGAACACACACCCGAACACACACCCGAATACAAACCCGAACACACACCCGAACACACACCCGAATACAACCCGAACACACACCCGAACACACACCCGAATACAACCCGAATACACACCCGAATACACACCCGAATACAAACACGAATACACACCCGAACACACCCGAACACACACCCGAATACATCCCGAAACACACCCGAACACACACCCGAATACAACCCGAATACACACCCGAACACACACCCGAACACACACCCGAACACACCCGAATACAAACCCGAACACACACCCGAACACACACCCGAATACAACCGGAACACACACCCGAACACACACCCGAATACAACCCGAATACACACCCGAATACACACCCGAATACAAACCCGAAAACACACCCGAATACACACCCGAACACACACCCGAATGCAACCCGAATACACACCCGAACACACACCCGAATACACACCCGAACACACACCCGAATACACACCCGAATACAACCCGAATACACACCCGAACACACACCCGAATACAACCCGAACACACACCCGAACACACACGCGAACACACACCCGAATACAACCCGAATACACGCCCGAATACACACCCGAATACACACCCAAACACACACCTGAACACACACCCGAATACAAACCCGAACACACACCCGAACACACAACCGAATACAACCCGAACACACACCCGAACACACACCCGAACACACACCCGAATACAACCCGAATACACACCCGAACACACACCCGAATACAACCCGAATACACACCCGAACACACACCCGATCACACACCCGAACACACACCCGAACACACAACCGAATACAACCCGAACACACACCCGAACACACACCCGAATACAACCCGAATACACACCCGAATACACACCCGAATACAAACCCGAAAACACACCCGAACACACACCCGAATACAACCCGAACACACACCCGACTTCAACCCGAATACACAACCGATCACACACCCGAACACACACCCGAATACAACCCGAATACACACCCGAACACACACCCGACTTCAACCCGAATACACACCCGAACACACTCCCGAACACACACCCGAATACAACCCGAATACACACCCGAACACACACCCGAATACAACCCGAATACACACCCGAATACACACCCGAATACAACCCGAATACACACCCGAACACACACCCGAATACACACCCGAACTCACCCGAACTCACCCGAACACACACCCGACTACAACCCGAATACACACCCGAACACACACCCGAATACACACCCGAAATACAACCCGAATACACACCCGAACACACACCCGAACACACACCCGAATGCAACCCGAATACACACCCGAACACACACCCGAATACACACCCGAACACACACCCGAATACACACCCGAACACACACCCGAATACAACCCGAACACACACCCGAACACACACCCGAATACAACCCGAATACACACCCGAACACACACCCGAATACACACCCGAACACACACCCGACTACCACCCGAACACACACCCGAATACACACCCGAACACACCCGAATACTCACCCGAACACACAACCGAACACACACCCGAATACACACCCGAACACACACCCGAATACAACCCGAATACACGCCCGAATACACACCCGAATACACACCCAAACACACACCTGAACACACACCCGAATACAAACCCGAACACACACCCGAACACACAACCGAATACAACCCGAACACACACCCGAACACACACCCGAACACACACCCGAATACAACCCGAATACACTCCCGAACACACACCCGAATACAACCCGAATACACACCCGAACACACACCCGATCACACACCCGAACACACACCCGAACACACAACCGAATACAACCCGAACACACACCCGAACACACACCCGAATACAACCCGAATACACACCCGAATACACACCCGAATACAAACCCGAAAACACACCCGAACACACACCCGAACACACACCCGAATACAACCCGAACACACACCCGACTTCAACCCGAATACACAACCGATCACACACCCGAACACACACCCGAATACAACCCGAATACACACCCGAACACACACCCGACTTCAACCCGAATACACACCCGAACACACTCCCGAACACACACCCGAATACAACCCGAATACACACCCGAACACACACCCGAATACAACCCGAACACACACCCGACTTCAACCCGAATACACAACCGATCACACACCCGAACACACACCCGAATACAACCCGAATACACACCCGAACACACACCCGACTTCAACCCGAATACACACCCGAACACACTCCCGAACACACACCCGAATACAACCCGAATACACACACGAACACACACCCGAATACAACCCGAATACACACCCGAATACACACCCGAATACAACCCGAATACACACCCGAACACACACCCGAATACACACCCGAACTCACCCGAACTCACCCGAACACACACCCGACTACAACCCGAATACACACCCGAACACACACCCGAATACACACCCGAAATACAACCCGAATACACACCCGAACACACACCCGAACACACACCCGAATGCAACCCGAATACACACCCGAACACACACCCGAATACACACCCGAACACACACCCGAATACACACCCGAACACACACCCGAATACAAACCGAACACACACCCGAACACACACCCGAACACACACCCGAACACACACCCGAATACACACCCGAATACAAACCCGGAAACACACCCGAATACCCACCCGAACACACACCCGAATGCAACCCGAATACACACCCGAACACACACCCGAACACACACCCGAATTCAACCCGAATACACACCCGAATACACACCCGAATACAAACCCGGAAACACACCCGAATACACACCCGAACACACACCCGAATGCAACCCGAATACACACCCGAACACACACCCGAATACACACCCGAACACACACCCGAATACACACCCGAACAAACACCCGAATACAACCCGAATACACACCCGAACAGACACCCGACTACAACCCGAATACACACCCGAACACACTCCCGAGCACACACATGAATACAACCCGAATACACACCCGAACACACACCCGAATACACACCCGAATACAACCCGACTACACACCCGAATTCAACCCGAATACACACCCGAACACACACCCGAATACAACCCGAATACACACCCGAACACACACCCGAACACACACCCGATCACACACCCGAACACACACCCGAATACAAACCCGAACACACACCCGAACACACACCCGAATACAACCCGAACACACACCCGAACACACACCCGAATACAACCCGAATACACACCCGAATACACACCCGAATACAAACCCGAAAACACACCCGAATACACACCCGAACACACACCCGAATGCAACCCGAATACACACCCGAACACACACCCGAATACACACCCGAACACACACCCGAATACACACCCGAACACACACCCGAACACACACCCGAATATAACCCGAATACACACCCGAACAGACACCCGACTACAACCCGAATACACACCCGAACACACTCCCGAACACACACATGAATACAACCCGAATACACACCCGAACACACACGCGAATACCCACCCGAATACAACCCGACTACACACCCGAATACAACCCGAATACACACCCGAATACAACCCGAATACACACCCGAACACACACCCGAACACACACCCGAACACACACCCGAATACAACCCGAATACACACCCGAACAGACACCCAACTACAACCCGAATACACACCCGAACACACTCCCGAACACACACATGAATACAACCCGAATACACACCCGAACACACACCCGAATACACACCCGAAAACAACCCGACTACACACCCGAATACAACCCGAATACACACCCGAACACCCACCCGAACACACACCCGAACACTCACCCGAACACACACCCGAATGCAACCCGAATACACACCCGAATACACACGCGAACACACACCCGAATACAACCCGAATACACACCCGAACACACACCCGAACACACACCCGAATACAACCCGAATACACACCCGAACACACGCCCGAATACACACCCGAACACACACCCGAACACACACCCGAATACAACCCGAATACACACCAGAACACACACCCGAATACACACCCGAACACACCCGAACACACACCCGACTACAACCCGAATTCAACCCGAATACACACCCGAACACACACCCGAATACAACCCGAATACACACCCGAATACACACCCGAATACAACCCGAATACACACCCGAACACACACCCGAATACACACCCGAACTCACCCGAACACACACCCGACTACAACCCGAATACACACCCGAACACACACCCGAATACACACCCGAATACAACCCGAATACACACCCGAACACACACCCGAATGCAACCCGAATACACACTCGAACACACACCCGAATACACACCCGAACACACACCCGAATACAACCCGAATACACACCCGAACACACACCCGAATACAACCCGAATACACACCCGAACACACACCCGAATACACACCCGAACACACACCCGACTACCACCCGAACACACCCGAATACACACCAGAACACACCCGAATACTCACCCGAACACACAACCGAACACACACCCGAATACACACCCGAACACATACCCGAATACAACCCGAATACACACCCGAACACCCACCCGAATACAACCCGAATACACACCCGAACACACACCCGAACACACACCCGAACACACACTCGAAGACAACCCGAATACAAACCCGAATATACACCCGAATACAACCCGAATACACAGCCGAACACACACCAGAACACACACGCGAACACACACCCGAATACAAACCGGAACACACACCCGAACACACACCCGAATACAACCCGAACACACACCCGAACACACCCGAATACAACCCGAATACCCACCCGACCACACACCAGAATACAACCCGAATACACACCCGAACAGACACCCGAGTACAACCCGAATACACACCCGAATACACACCGGAAAACAACCCGAATACACACCCTAATACACACCCGTATACAAATCCGAAAGCACACCCGAATACACACCCGAACACACACCCGAACACACACCCGAACACACACCCGACTACATCCCGAATACACACCCGAACACACACACGAATATACACCCGAACACACCCGAATACTCACCCGGACACACAACCGAACACACACCCGAACACACACCCGAATACAACCCGAATACACACCCGAATACAACCCGAATACACACCCGAATACACACCCGAATACAAACCCGAAAACACACCCGAACACACACCCGAACACACACCCGAATACAACCCGAACACACACCCGACTTCAACCCGAATACACAACCGATCACACACCCGAACACACACCCGAATACAACCCGAATACACACCCGAACACACACCCGACTTCAACCCGAATACACACCCGAACACACTCCCGAACACACACCCGAATACAACCCGAATACACACCCGAACACACACCCGAATACAACCCGAACACACACCCGACTTCAACCCGAATACACAACCGATCACACACCCGAACACACACCCGAATACAACCCGAATACACACCCGAACACACACCCGACTTCAACCCGAATACACACCCGAACACACTCCCGAACACACACCCGAATACAACCCGAATACACACACGAACACACACCCGAATACAACCCGAATACACACCCGAATACACACCCGAATACAACCCGAATACACACCCGAACACACACCCGAATACACACCCGAACTCACCCGAACTCACCCGAACACACACCCGACTACAACCCGAATACACACCCGAACACACACCCGAATACACACCCGAAATACAACCCGAATACACACCCGAACACACACCCGAACACACACCCGAATGCAACCCGAATACACACCCGAACACACACCCGAATACACACCCGAACACACACCCGAATACACACCCGAACACACACCCGAATACAAACCGAACACACACCCGAACACACACCCGAACACACACCCGAACACACACCCGAATACACACCCGAATACAAACCCGGAAACACACCCGAATACCCACCCGAACACACACCCGAATGCAACCCGAATACACACCCGAACACACACCCGAACACACACCCGAATTCAACCCGAATACACACCCGAATACACACCCGAATACAAACCCGGAAACACACCCGAATACACACCCGAACACACACCCGAATGCAACCCGAATACACACCCGAACACACACCCGAATACACACCCGAACACACACCCGAATACACACCCGAACAAACACCCGAATACAACCCGAATACACACCCGAACAGACACCCGACTACAACCCGAATACACACCCGAACACACTCCCGAGCACACACATGAATACAACCCGAATACACACCCGAACACACACCCGAATACACACCCGAATACAACCCGACTACACACCCGAATTCAACCCGAATACACACCCGAACACACACCCGAATACAACCCGAATACACACCCGAACACACACCCGAACACACACCCGATCACACACCCGAACACACACCCGAATACAAACCCGAACACACACCCGAACACACACCCGAATACAACCCGAACACACACCCGAACACACACCCGAATACAACCCGAATACACACCCGAATACACACCCGAATACAAACCCGAAAACACACCCGAATACACACCCGAACACACACCCGAATGCAACCCGAATACACACCCGAACACACACCCGAATACACACCCGAACACACACCCGAATACACACCCGAACACACACCCGAACACACACCCGAATATAACCCGAATACACACCCGAACAGACACCCGACTACAACCCGAATACACACCCGAACACACTCCCGAACACACACATGAATACAACCCGAATACACACCCGAACACACACGCGAATACCCACCCGAATACAACCCGACTACACACCCGAATACAACCCGAATACACACCCGAATACAACCCGAATACACACCCGAACACACACCCGAACACACACCCGAACACACACCCGAATACAACCCGAATACACACCCGAACAGACACCCAACTACAACCCGAATACACACCCGAACACACTCCCGAACACACACATGAATACAACCCGAATACACACCCGAACACACACCCGAATACACACCCGAAAACAACCCGACTACACACCCGAATACAACCCGAATACACACCCGAACACCCACCCGAACACACACCCGAACACTCACCCGAACACACACCCGAATGCAACCCGAATACACACCCGAATACACACGCGAACACACACCCGAATACAACCCGAATACACACCCGAACACACACCCGAACACACACCCGAATACAACCCGAATACACACCCGAACACACGCCCGAATACACACCCGAACACACACCCGAACACACACCCGAATACAACCCGAATACACACCAGAACACACACCCGAATACACACCCGAACACACCCGAACACACACCCGACTACAACCCGAATTCAACCCGAATACACACCCGAACACACACCCGAATACAACCCGAATACACACCCGAATACACACCCGAATACAACCCGAATACACACCCGAACACACACCCGAATACACACCCGAACTCACCCGAACACACACCCGACTACAACCCGAATACACACCCGAACACACACCCGAATACACACCCGAATACAACCCGAATACACACCCGAACACACACCCGAATGCAACCCGAATACACACTCGAACACACACCCGAATACACACCCGAACACACACCCGAATACAACCCGAATACACACCCGAACACACACCCGAATACAACCCGAATACACACCCGAACACACACCCGAATACACACCCGAACACACACCCGACTACCACCCGAACACACCCGAATACACACCAGAACACACCCGAATACTCACCCGAACACACAACCGAACACACACCCGAATACACACCCGAACACATACCCGAATACAACCCGAATACACACCCGAACACCCACCCGAATACAACCCGAATACACACCCGAACACACACCCGAACACACACCCGAACACACACTCGAAGACAACCCGAATACAAACCCGAATATACACCCGAATACAACCCGAATACACAGCCGAACACACACCAGAACACACACGCGAACACACACCCGAATACAAACCGGAACACACACCCGAACACACACCCGAATACAACCCGAACACACACCCGAACACACCCGAATACAACCCGAATACCCACCCGACCACACACCAGAATACAACCCGAATACACACCCGAACAGACACCCGAGTACAACCCGAATACACACCCGAATACACACCGGAAAACAACCCGAATACACACCCTAATACACACCCGTATACAAATCCGAAAGCACACCCGAATACACACCCGAACACACACCCGAACACACACCCGAACACACACCCGACTACATCCCGAATACACACCCGAACACACACACGAATATACACCCGAACACACCCGAATACTCACCCGGACACACAACCGAACACACACCCGAACACACACCCGAATACAACCCGAATACACACCCGAACACACACCCGAATACACACCCGAACACACACCCGAACACACACCCGAATATAACCCGAATACACACCCGAACACACACCCGAATACACACCCGAACTCACCCGAACACACACCCGACTACAACCCGATAACACACGAACACAAACTCGAATACACACCCGAATACAACCAGAATACACACCCAAACATACACCCGAATGCAACCCGAATAAACACGCGAACACACACCCGAATACACACCCGAACACACACTCGAATACACACCCGAACACACACCCGAATACAACCCGAACACACACCCGAACACACACCCGAATACAACTCGAATACACACCCGAACACACACCCGAATACAAACCCGAACACACACCCGACTACCAACCGAACACACACCCGAATACACAACCGAACACACCCGAATACTCACCCGAACACACAACCGAACACACACCCGAACACACACCCGAACACACACCCGAATACAACCCGAATACACACCCGAACACCCACCCGAATACACACGCGAACACACACCCGAATACAACCCGAATACACACCCGAACACAAACCCGAACACACACCCGAATACAACCCGAATACACACCCGAACACACGCCCGAATACACACCCGAACACACACCCGAACACACACCCGAATACAACCCGAATACACACCAGAACACACACCCGAATACACACCCGAACACACCCGAACACACACCCGACAACAACCCGAATACACACCCGAACACACACCCGAATACACACCCGAATACAACCCGAATACACACCCGAACACACACCCGACTACAACCCGAACACACACCCGAATACACACCCGAACACACACCCGAACACACACACGAATACAACCCGAATACACACCCGAATACAGACCCGAATACAACCCGAACACACACCCGAACACACACCCGAACACACACCCGAATACAACCCGAATACACACCTGAATACACACCCGAATACAAACCCGAAAACACACCCGAATACACACCCGAAAACACACCCGAATGCAACCCGAATACACACCCGAACACACACCCGAATACAACCCGAATACACACCCGAACACACACCCGAACACACACCCGACTACAACCCGAATACACACCCGAACACACACCCGAATACACACCCGAATACACACTGGAAAACAACCCGAATACACACCCTAATACACACCAGTATACAAACCCGAAAGCACACCCGAATACACACCCGAACACACACCCGAACACACACCCGAACACACACCCGAATACACACCCGAACACACCCGAATACTCACCCGAACACACAACCGAACACACACCCGAACACACACCCGAACACACACCCGAACACACACCCGAATACAACCCGAATACACACCCGAATACACACCCGAATACAAACCCGAAAACACACCCGAACACACACCCGAACACACACCCGAATACAACCCGAATACACACCCGAACACACACCCGACTTCAACCCGAATACACAACCGATCACACACCCGAACACACACCCGAATACAACCCGAATACACACCCGAACACACACCCGACTTCAACCCGAATACACACCCGAACACACTCCCGAACACACACCCGAATACAACCCGAATACACACCCGAACACACACCCGAATACAACCCGAATACACACCCGAATACACACCCGAATACAACCCGAATACACACCCGAACACACACCCGAATACACACCCGAACTCACCCGAACTCACCCGAACACACACCCGACTACAACCCGAATACACACCCGAACACACACCCGAATACACACCCGAAATACAACCCGAATACACACCCGAACACACACCCGAACACACACCCGAATGCAACCCGAATACACACCCGAACACACACCCGAATACACACCCGAACACACACCCGAATACACACCCGAACACACACCCGAATACAACCCGAACACACACCCGAACACACACCCGAATACAACCCGAATACACACCCGAACACACACCCGAATACACACCCGAACACACACCCGACTACCACCCGAACACACACCCGAATACACACCCGAACACACCCGAATACTCACCCGAACACACAACCGAACACACTCCCGAATACACACCCGAACACACACCCGAATACAACCCGAATACACACCCGAACACCCACCCGAATACAACCCGAATACACACCCGAACACACACCCGAACACACACCCGAACACACACCCGAACACACACTCGAATACAACCCGAATACAAATCTGAATACACACCCGAATACACACCCGAATACAACCCGAATACACACCCGAATACACACCCGTATACAAACCCGAAAGCACACCCGAATACAAACCCGAACACACACCCGAACACACACCCGAACACACACCCGAATTCAACCCGAATACACACCCGAACACACACCCGAACACACACCCGAATACACACCCGAACAAACCCGAACACCCACCCGACTACAACCCGAATACACACCCGAACACACAGCCGAATACACACCCGAACACACACCCGACTACAATCCGAATACACACCCGAACACACTCCCGAACACACACCCGAATACACACCCGAACACACACCCGAATACAACCCGAATACACACCCGAACACACACCCGATTACACACCCGAACACACCCGAATACTCACCCGAACACACAACCGAACACACACCCGAACACACACCCGAATACAACCCGAATACACACCCGACTACAACACGAATACACACCCGAACACACCCGAACACACACCCGAATACATCCCGAAACACACCCGAACACACACCCGAATACAACCCGAATACACACCCGAACACACACCCGAACACACACCCGAACACACCCGAATACAAACCCGAACACACACCCGAACACACACCCGAATACACACCCGAACACACAGCCGAATACACACCCGAACACACACCCGACTACAATCCGAATACACACCCGAACACACTCCCGAACACACACCCGAATACACACCCGAACACACACCCGAATACAACCCGAATACACACCCGAACACACCCGATTACACACCCGAACACACCCGAATACTCACCCGAACACACAACCGAACACACACCCGAACACACACCCGAACACACACCCGAATACAACCCGAATACACACCCGAACACACACCCGACTACAACACGAATACACACCCGAACACACACCCGAATACACACCCGAACACACCCGAACACACACCCGAATACATCCCGAAACACACCCGAATACACACCCGAACACACACCCGAATACAACCCGAATACACACCCGAACACACACCCGAACACACACCCGAACACACACCCGAACACACACCCGAATACAAACCCGAACACACACCCGAACACACACCCGAATACAACCCGAACACACACCCGAACACACACCCGAATACAACCCGAATACACACCCGAATACACACCCGAATACAAACACGAATACACACCCGAACACACCCGAACACACACCCGAATACATCCCGAAACACACCCGAACACACACCCGAATACAACCCGAATACACACCCGAACACACACCCGAACACACACCCGAACACACCCGAATACAAACCCGAACACACACCCGAACACACACCCGAATACAACCGGAACACACACCCGAACACACACCCGAATACAACCCGAATACACACCCGAATACACACCCGAATACAAACCCGAAAACACACCCGAATACACACCCGAACACACACCCGAATGCAACCCGAATACACACCCGAACACACACCCGAATACACACCCGAACACACACCCGAATACACACCCGAATACAACCCGAATACACACCCGAACACACACCCGAATACAACCCGAACACACACCCGAACACACACGCGAACACACACCCGAATACAACCCGAATACACGCCCGAATACACACCCGAATACACACCCAAACACACACCTGAACACACACCCGAATACAAACCCGAACACACACCCGAACACAAAACCGAATACAACCCGAACACACACCCGAACACACACCCGAACACACACCCGAATACAACCCGAATACACACCCGAACACACACCCGAATACAACCCGAATACACACCCGAACACACACCCGATCACACACCCGAACACACACCCGAACACACAACCGAATACAACCCGAACACACACCCGAACACACACCCGAATACAACCCGAATACACACCCGAATACACACCCGAATACAAACCCGAAAACACACCCGAACACACACCCGAATACAACCCGAACACACACCCGACTTCAACCCGAATACACAACCGATCACACACCCGAACACACACCCGAATACAACCCGAATACACACCCGAACACACACCCGACTTCAACCCGAATACACACCCGAACACACTCCCGAACACACACCCGAATACAACCCGAATACACACCCGAACACACACCCGAATACAACCCGAATACACACCCGAATACACACCCGAATACAACCCGAATACACACCCGAACACACACCCGAATACACACCCGAACTCACCCGAACTCACCCGAACACACACCCGACTACAACCCGAATACACACCCGAACACACACCCGAATACACACCCGAAATACAACCCGAATACACACCCGAACACACACCCGAACACACACCCGAATGCAACCCGAATACACACCCGAACACACACCCGAATACACACCCGAACACACACCCGAATACACACCCGAACACACACCCGAATACAACCCGAACACACACCCGAACACACACCCGAATACAACCCGAATACACACCCGAACACACACCCGAATACACACCCGAACACACACCCGACTACCACCCGAACACACACCCGAATACACACCCGAACACACCCGAATACTCACCCGAACACACAACCGAACACACACCCGAATACACACCCGAACACACACCCGAATACAACCCGAATACACGCCCGAATACACACCCGAATACACACCCAAACACACACCTGAACACACACCCGAATACAAACCCGAACACACACCCGAACACACAACCGAATACAACCCGAACACACACCCGAACACACACCCGAACACACACCCGAATACAACCCGAATACACTCCCGAACACACACCCGAATACAACCCGAATACACACCCGAACACACACCCGATCACACACCCGAACACACACCCGAACACACAACCGAATACAACCCGAACACACACCCGAACACACACCCGAATACAACCCGAATACACACCCGAATACACACCCGAATACAAACCCGAAAACACACCCGAACACACACCCGAACACACACCCGAATACAACCCGAACACACACCCGACTTCAACCCGAATACACAACCGATCACACACCCGAACACACACCCGAATACAACCCGAATACACACCCGAACACACACCCGACTTCAACCCGAATACACACCCGAACACACTCCCGAACACACACCCGAATACAACCCGAATACACACCCGAACACACACCCGAATACAACCCGAACACACACCCGACTTCAACCCGAATACACAACCGATCACACACCCGAACACACACCCGAATACAACCCGAATACACACCCGAACACACACCCGACTTCAACCCGAATACACACCCGAACACACTCCCGAACACACACCCGAATACAACCCGAATACACACACGAACACACACCCGAATACAACCCGAATACACACCCGAATACACACCCGAATACAACCCGAATACACACCCGAACACACACCCGAATACACACCCGAACTCACCCGAACTCACCCGAACACACACCCGACTACAACCCGAATACACACCCGAACACACACCCGAATACACACCCGAAATACAACCCGAATACACACCCGAACACACACCCGAACACACACCCGAATGCAACCCGAATACACACCCGAACACACACCCGAATACACACCCGAACACACACCCGAATACACACCCGAACACACACCCGAATACAACCCGAACACACACCCGAACACACACCCGAATACAACCCGAATACACACCCGAACACACACCCGAATACACACCCTAACACACACCCGACTACCACCCGAACACACACCCGAATACACACCCGAACACACAGCCGAATACACACCCGAACACACACCCGACTACAATCCGAATACACACCCGAACACACAGCCGAATACACACCCGAACACACACCCGACTACAATCCGAATACACACCCGAACACACTCCCGAACACACACCCGAATACACACCCGAACACACACCCGAATACAACCCGAATACACACCCGAACACACACCCGATTACACACCCGAACACACCCGAATACTCACCCGAACACACAACCGAACACACACCCGAACACACACCCGAACACACACCCGAATACAACCCGAATACACACCCGAACACACACCCGACTACAACACGAATACACACCCGAACACACACCCGAATACACACCCGAACACACCCGAACACACACCCGAATACATCCCGAAACACACCCGAACACACACCCGAAAACAACCCGAATACACACCCGAACGCACACCCGAACACACACCCGAACACACCCGAATACAAACCCGAACACACACCCGAACACACACCCGAATACAACCCGAACACACACCCGAACACACACCCGAATACAACCCGAATACACACCCGAATACAAACCCGAAAACACACCCGAATACACACTCGAACACACACCCGAATGCAACCCGAATACACACCCGAACACACACCCGAATACACACCCGAACACACACCCGAATACACACCCGAACACACACCCGAATACAACCCGAACACACACCCGAACACACACCCGAATACAACCGGAATACACACCCGAATACACACCCGAATACAAACCCGAAAACACACCCGAATACACACCCGAACACACACCCGAATGCAACCCGAATACACACCCGAACACACACCCGAATACACACCCGAACACACACCCGAATACACACCCGAACAAACACCCGAATACAACCCGAATACACACCCGAACAGACACCCGACTACAACCCGAATACACACCCGAACACACTCCCGAGCACACACATGAATACAACCCGAATACACACCCGAACACACACCCGAATACACACCCGAATACAACCAGACTACACACCCGAATACAACCCGAATACACACCCGAACACACACCCGAATACAACCCGAATACACACCCGAACACACACCCGAACACACACCCGAACACACACCCGAACACACACCCGAATACAAACCCGAACACACACCTGAACACACACCCGAATACAACCCGAACACACACCCGAACACACACCCGAATACAACCCGAATACACACCCGAATACACACCCGAATACAAACCCGAAAACAAACCCGAATACACACCCGAACACACACCCGAATGCAACCCGAATACACACCCGAACACACACCCGAATACACACCCGAACACACACCCGAATACACACCCGAACACACACCCGAATACAACCCGAATACACACCCGAACAGACACCCGACTACAATCCGAATACACACCCGAATACAACCCGACTACACACCCGAATACAACCCGAATACACACCCGAATACAACCCGAATACACACCCGAACACACACCCGAACACACACCCGAACACACACAAGAATACAACCCGAATACACACCCGAACAGACACCCAACTACAACCCGAATACACACCCGAACACACTCCCGAACACACACATGAATACAACCCGAATACACACCCGAACACACACCCTAATACACACCCGAAAACAACCCGACTACACACCCGAATACAACCCGAATACACACACGAACACACACCCGAACACACACCCGAACACTCACCCGAACACACACCCGAATACAACCCGAATACACACCCGAATACACACGCGAACACACACCCGAATACAACCCGAATACACACCCGAACACACACCCGAACACACACCCGAATACAACCCGAATACACACCCGAACACACGCCCGAATACACACCCGAACACACACCCGAACACACACCCGAATACAACCCGAATACACACCAGAACACACACCCGAATACACACCCGAACACACCCGAACACACACCCCACTACAACCCGAATACACACCCGAACACACACCCGAATACACACCCGAATACAACCCGAATACACACCCGAACACACACCCGAATACAACCCGAACACACACCCGAACACACACGCGAACACACACCCGAATACAACCCGAATACACGCTCGAACACACACCCGAACACACCCGAATACAACCCGAATACACGCCCGAACACACACCCGAATACACACCCAAACACACACCCGAACACACACCCGAATACAAACCCGAACACACACCCGAACACACAACCGAATACAACCCGAACACACACCTGAACACACACCCGAATGCAACCCGAATACACACCCGAATACACACCCGAATACAAACCCGAAAACACACCCGAACCCACACCCGAACACACACCCGAATACAACCCGAATACACACCCGAACACACACCCGAACACACACCCGAAAACACACCCGAATTCAACCCGAATACACACCCGAACACACACCCGAACACACACCCGAATACACACCCGAACACACCCGAACACCCACCCGACTACAACCCGAATACACACCCGAACACACAGCCGAATACACACCCGAACACACACCCGACTACAATCCGAATACACACCCGAACACACTCCCGAACACACACCCGAATACACACCCGAACACACACCCGAATACAACCCGAATACACACCCGAACACACACCCGAATACACACCCGAACACACCCGAATACTCACCCGAACACACAACCGAACACACACCCGAACACACCCGAACACACACCCGAAGACAACCCGAATACACACCCGAACACACACCCGACTACAACACGAATACACACCCGAACACACACCCGAATACACACCCGAACACACCCGAACACACACCCGAATACATCCCGAATACACACCCGAACACACACCCGAATACAACCCGAATACACTCCCGAACACACACCCGAACACACACCCGAACACACACCCGAACACACACCCGAATACAAACCCGAACACACACCCGAACACACACCCGAATACAACCCGAACACACCCGAATACACACCCGAATAAAACCCGAATACACACCCGAATACACACCCGAATACAAACCCGAAAACATACCCGAATACATACCCGAACACACACCCGAATGCAACCCGAATACACACCCGAACACACACCCGAATACACACCCGAACACACACCCGAATACACACCCGAATACACACCCGAATACATCCCGAATACACACCCGAACACACACCCGATTACACACCCGAACACACCCGAATACTCACCCGAACACACAACCGAACACACACCCGAACACACACCCGAACACACACCCGAATACAACCCGAATACACACCCGAACACACACCCGACTACAACACGAATACACACCCGAACACACACCCGAATACACACCCGAACACACCCGAACACACACCCGAATACATCCCGAAACACACCCGAACACACACCCGAATACAACCCGAATACACACCCGAACACACACCCGAACACACACCCGAACACACACCCGAACACACCCGAATACAAACCCGAACACACACCCGAACACACACCCGAATACAACCCGAACACACACCCGAACACACACCCGAATACAACCCGAATACACACCCGAATACACACCCGAATACAAACCCGAAAACACACCCGAATACACACCCGAACACACACCCGAATGCAACCCGAATACACACCCGAACACACACCCGAATACACACCCGAACACACACCCGAATACACACCCGAACACACACCCGAATTCAACCCGAATACACACCCGACTACAACCCGAATACACACCCGAACACACTCCCGAACACACACATGAATACAACCCGAATACACACCCGAACACACACCCGAATACACACCCGAATACACACCCGAACACACACCCGAACACACACCCGAACACACACCCGAACACACACCCGAATACAACCCGAATACACACCCGAACAGACACCCGACTACAACCAGAATACACACCCGAACACACTCCCGAGCACACACATGAATACAACCCGAATACACACCCGAACACACACCCGAATACACACCCGAATACAACCCGACTACACACCCGAATTCAACCCGAATACACACCCGAACACACACCCGAATACAACCCGAATACACACCCGAACACACACCCGAACACACACCCGATCACACACCAGAACACACACCCGAATACAAACCCGAACACACACCCGAACACACACCCGAATACAACCCGAACACACACCCGAACACACACCCGAATACAACCCGAATACACACCCGAACACACACCCGAACACACACCCGAATACAACCCGAATACACACCCGAACACACGCCCGAATACACACCCGAACACACACCCGAACACACACCCGAATACAACCCGAATACACACCAGAACACACACCCGAATACACACCCGAACACACCCGAACACACACCCGACTTCAACCCGAATTCAACCCGAATACACACCCGAACACACACCCGAATACAACCCGAATACACACCCGAATACACACCCGAATACAACCCGAATACACACCCGAACACACACCCGAATACACACCCGAACTCACCCGAACACACACCCGACTGCAACCCGAATACACACCCGAACACACACCCGAATACAACCCGAACTCACACCCGAACACACACGCGAACACACACCCGAATACAACCCGAATACACGCTCGAACACACACCCGAACACACCCGAATACAACCCGAATACACGCCCGAACACACACCCGAATACACACCCAAACACACACCCGAATACACACCCGAATACAAACCCGAAAACACACCCGAATACACACCCGAACACACACCCGAATGCAACCCGAATACACACCCGAACACACACCCGAATACACACCCGAACACACACCCGAATACACACCCGAACACACACCCGAACACACACCCGAATATAACCCGAATACACACCCGAACAGACACCCGACTACAACCCGAATACACACCCGAACACACTCCCGAACACACACATGAATACAACCCGAATACACACCCGAACACACACCCGAATACCCACCCGAATACAACCCGACTACACACCCGAATACAACCCGAATACACACCCGAATACAACCCGAATACACACCCGAACACACACCCGAACACACACCCGAACACACACCCGAATACAACCCGAATACACACCCGAACAGACACCCAACTACAACCCGAATACACACCCGAACACACTCCCGCACACACACATGAATACAACCCGAATACACACCCGAACACACACCCGAATACACACCCGAAAACAACCCGACTACACACCCGAATACAACCCGAATACACACCCGAACACCCACCCGAACACACACCCGAACACTCACCCGAACACACACCCGAATACAACCCGAATACACACCCGAATACACACGCGAACACACACCCGAATACAACCCGAATACACACCCGAACACACACCCGAACACACACCCGAATACAACCCGAATACACACCCGAACACACGCCCGAAAACACACCCGAACACACACCCGAACACACACCCGAATACAACCCGAATACACACCAGAACACACACCCGAATACACACCCGAACACACCCGAACACACACCCGACTACAACCCGAATTCAACCCGAATACACACCCGAACACACACCCGAATACAACCCGAATACACACCCGAATACACACCCGAATACAACCCGAATACACACCCGAACACACACCCGAATACACACCCGAACTCACCCGAACACACACCCGACTACAACCCGAATACACACCCGAACACACACCCGAATACAACCCGAACACACACCCGAACACACACGCGAACACACACCCGAATACAACCCGAATACACGCTCGAACACACACCCGAACACACCCGAATACAACCCGAATACACGCCCGAACACACACCCGAATACACACCCAAACACACACCCGAACACACACCCGAATACAAACCCGAACACACACCCGAACACACAACCGAATACAACCCGAACACACACCTGAACACACACCCGAATACAACCCGAATACACACCCGAATACACACCCGAATACAAACCCGAAAACACACCCGAACCCACACCCGAACACACAACCGAATACAACCCGAACACACACCTGAACACACACCCGACTACAATCCGAATACACACCCGAACACACTCCCGAACACACACCCGAATACACACCCGAACACACACCCGAATACAACCCGAATACACACCCGAACACACCCGAATACTCACCCGAACACACAACCGAACACACACCCGAACACACACCCGAACACACACCCGAATACAACCCGAATACACACCCGAACACACACCCGACTACAACACGAATACACACCCGAACACACACCCGAATACACACCCGAACACACCCGAACACACACCCGAATACATCCCGAATACACACCCGAACACACACCCGAATACAACCCGAATACACTCCCGAACACACACCCGAACACACACCCGAACACACACCCGAACACACACCCGAATACAAACCCGAACACACACCCGAACACACACCCGAATACAACCCGAACACACCCGAATACACACCCGAATACAACCCGAATACACACCCGAATACACACCCGAATACAAACCCGAAAACATACCCGAATACACACCCGAACACACACCCGAATGCAACCCGAATACACACCCGAACACACACCCGAATACACACCCGAACACACACCCGAATACACACCCGAATACACACCCGAACACACACCCGAATACAACCCGAATACACACCAGAACACACACCCGATTACACACCCGAACACACCCGAATACTCACCCGAACACACAACCGAACACACACCCGAACACACACCCGAATACACACCCGAACACACACCCGAATACACACCCGAACACACACCCGAA
This sequence comes from Cryptocephalus primarius, assembly GCA_963576515.1. Lineage (NCBI taxonomy): Eukaryota > Metazoa > Arthropoda > Insecta > Coleoptera > Chrysomelidae > Cryptocephalus > Cryptocephalus primarius. The sequence continues at coordinate 5,921,132 of OY754951.1, read as the reverse complement.
TACAACACGAATACACACCCGACTACAACCCGAATACACACCCGAACACACTCCCGAACACACACATGAATACAACCCGAATACACACCCGAACACACACCCGAATACACACCCGAATACACACCCGAACACACACCCGAACACACACCCGAACACACACCCGAACACACACCCGAATACAAACCCGAACACACACCCGAACACACACCCGAATACAACCCGAACACACACCCGAACACACACCCGAATTCAACCCGAATACACACCCGAACACACACCCGAATACACACCCGAACACACACCCGAATACACACCCGAACAAACACCCGAATACAACCCGAATACACACCCGAACAGACACCCGACTACAACCCGAATACACACCCGAACACACTCCCGAGCACACACATGAATACAACCCGAATACACACCCGAACACACACCCGAATACACACCCGAATACAACCCGACTACACACCCGAATTCAACCCGAATACACACCCGAACACACACCCGAATACAACCCGAATACACACCCGAACACACACCCGAACACACACCCGATCACACACCCGAACACACACCCGAATACAAACCCGAACACACACCCGAACACACACCCGAATACAACCCGAACACACACCCGAACACACACCCGAATACAACCCGAATACACACCCGAATACACACCCGAATACAAACCCGAAAACACACCCGAATACACACCCGAACACACACCCGAATGCAACCCGAATACACACCCGAACACACACCCGAATACACACCCGAACACACACCCGAATACACACCCGAACACACACCCGAACACACACCCGAATATAACCCGAATACACACCCGAACAGACACCCGACTACAACCCGAATACACACCCGAACACACTCCCGAACACACACATGAATACAACCCGAATACACACCCGAACACACACGCGAATACCCACCCGAATACAACCCGACTACACACCCGAATACAACCCGAATACACACCCGAATACAACCCGAATACACACCCGAACACACACCCGAATACAACCCGAATACACACCCGAACAGACACCCAACTACAACCCGAATACACACCCGAACACACTCCCGAACACACACATGAATACAACCCGAATACACACCCGAACACACACCCGAATACACACCCGAAAACAACCCGACTACACACCCGAATACAACCCGAATACACACCCGAACACCCACCCGAACACACACCCGAACACTCACCCGAACACACACCCGAATACAACCCGAATACACACCCGAATACACACGCGAACACACACCCGAATACAACCCGAATACACACCCGAACACACACCCGAACACACACCCGAATACAACCCGAATACACACCCGAACACACGCCCGAATACACACCCGAACACACACCCGAACACACACCCGAATACAACCCGAATACACACCAGAACACACACCCGAATACACACCCGAACACACCCGAACACACACCCGACTACAACCCGAATTCAACCCGAATACACACCCGAACACACACCCGAATACAACCCGAATACACACCCGAATACACACCCGAATACAACCCGAATACACACCCGAACACACACCCGAATACACACCCGAACTCACCCGAACACACACCCGACTACAACCCGAATACACACCCGAACACACACCCGAATACACACCCGAATACAACCCGAATACACACCCGAACACACACCCGAATGCAACCCGAATACACACTCGAACACACACCCGAATACACACCCGAACACACACCCGAATACAACCCGAACACACACCCGAACACACACCCGAATACAACCCGAATACACACCCGAACACACACCCGAATACACACCCGAACACACACCCGACTACCACCCGAACACACCCGAATACACACCAGAACACACCCGAATACTCACCCGAACACACAACCGAACACACACCCGAATACACACCCGAACACACACCCGAATACAACCCGAATACACACCCGAACACCCACCCGAATACAACCCGAATACACACCCGAACACACACCCGAACACACACCCGAACACACACTCGAAGACAACCCGAATACAAACCCGAATACACACCCGAATACAACCCGAATACACAGCCGAACACACACCAGAACACACACGCGAACACACACCCGAATACAAACCCGAACACACACCCGAACACACACCCGAATACAACCCGAACACACACCCGAACACACCCGAATACAACCCGAATACCCACCCGACCACACACCCGAATACAACCCGAACACACACCCGAACACACACCCGAATACAACCCGAATACACACCAGAACACACACCCGAATACACACCCGAACACACCCGAACACACACCCGACTACAACCCGAATACACACCCGAACACACACCCGAATACACACCCGAATACAACCCGAATACACACCCGAACACACACCCGAATACAACCCGAACACACACCCGAACACACATGCGAACACACACCCGAATACAACCCGAATACACGCTCGAACACACACCCGAACACACCCGAATACAACCCGAATACACGCCCGAACACACACCCGAATACACACCCAAACACACACCCGAACACACACCCGAATACAAACCCGAACACACACCCGAACACACAACCGAATACAACCCGAACACACACCTGAACACACACCCGAATACAACCCGAATACACACCCGAATACACACCCGAATACAAACCCGAAAACACACCCGAACCCACACCCGAACACACACCCGAATACAACCCGAATACACACCCGAACACACACCCGAACACACACCCGAAAACACACCCGAATTCAACCCGAATACACACCCGAACACACACCCGAACACACACCCGAATATAACCCGAATACACACCCGAACAGACACCCGACTACAACCCGAATACACACCCGAACACACTCCCGAACACACACATGAATACAACCCGAATACACACCCGAACACACACGCGAATACCCACCCGAATACAACCCGACTACACACCCGAATACAACCCGAATACACACCCGAATACAACCCGAATACACACCCGAACACACACCCGAATACAACCCGAATACACACCCGAACAGACACCCAACTACAACCCGAATACACACCCGAACACACTCCCGAACACACACATGAATACAACCCGAATACACACCCGAACACACACCCGAATACACACCCGAAAACAACCCGACTACACACCCGAATACAACCCGAATACACACCCGAACACCCACCCGAACACACACCCGAACACTCACCCGAACACACACCCGAATACAACCCGAATACACACCCGAATACACACGCGAACACACACCCGAATACAACCCGAATACACACCCGAACACACACCCGAACACACACCCGAATACAACCCGAATACACACCCGAACACACGCCCGAATACACACCCGAACACACACCCGAACACACACCCGAATACAACCCGAATACACACCAGAACACACACCCGAATACACACCCGAACACACCCGAACACACACCCGACTACAACCCGAATTCAACCCGAATACACACCCGAACACACACCCGAATACAACCCGAATACACACCCGAATACACACCCGAATACAACCCGAATACACACCCGAACACACACCCGAATACACACCCGAACTCACCCGAACACACACCCGACTACAACCCGAATACACACCCGAACACACACCCGAATACACACCCGAATACAACCCGAATACACACCCGAACACACACCCGAATGCAACCCGAATACACACTCGAACACACACCCGAATACACACCCGAACACACACCCGAATACAACCCGAACACACACCCGAACACACACCCGAATACAACCCGAATACACACCCGAACACACACCCGAATACACACCCGAACACACACCCGACTACCACCCGAACACACCCGAATACACACCAGAACACACCCGAATACTCACCCGAACACACAACCGAACACACACCCGAATACACACCCGAACACACACCCGAATACAACCCGAATACACACCCGAACACCCACCCGAATACAACCCGAATACACACCCGAACACACACCCGAACACACACCCGAACACACACTCGAAGACAACCCGAATACAAACCCGAATACACACCCGAATACAACCCGAATACACAGCCGAACACACACCAGAACACACACGCGAACCCACACCCGAATACAAACCCGAACACACACCCGAACACACACCCGAATACAACCCGAACACACACCCGAACACACCCGAATACAACCCGAATACCCACCCGACCACACACCCGAATACAACCCGAACACACACCCGAACACACACCCGAATACAACCCGAATACACACCAGAACACACACCCGAATACACACCCGAACACACCCGAACACACACCCGACTACAACCCGAATACACACCCGAACACACACCCGAATACACACCCGAATACAACCCGAATACACACCCGAACACACACCCGAATACAACCCGAACACACAAACGAACACACATGCGAACACACACCCGAATACAACCCGAATACACGCTCGAACACACACCCGAACACACCCGAATACAACCCGAATACACGCCCGAACACACACCCGAATACACACCCAAACACACACCCGAACACACACCCGAATACAAACCCGAACACACACCCGAACACACAACCGAATACAACCCGAACACACACCTGAACACACACCCGAATACAACCCGAATACACACCCGAATACACACCCGAATACAAACCCGAAAACACACCCGAACCCACACCCGAACACACACCCGAATACAACCCGAATACACACCCGAACACACACCCGAACACACACCCGAAAACACACCCGAATTCAACCCGAATACACACCCGAACACACACCCGAACACACACCCGAATACACACCCGAACACACCCGAACACCCACCCGACTACAACCCGAATACACACCCGAACACACAGCCGAATACACACCCGAACACACACCCGACTACAATCCGAATACACACCCGAACACACTCCCGAACACACACCCGAATACACACCCGAACACACACCCGAATACAACCCGAATACACACCCGAACACACACCCGAATACACACCCGAACACACCCGAATACTCACCCGAACACACAACCGAACACACACCCGAACACACACCCGAACACACACCCGAATACAACCCGAATACACACCCGAACACACACCCGACTACAACACGAATACACACCCGAACACACACCCGAATACACACCCGAACACACCCGAACACACACCCGAATACATCCCGAATACACACCCGAACACACACCCGAATACAACCCGAATACACTCCCGAACACACACCCGAACACACACCCGAACACACACCCGAACACACACCCGAATACAAACCCGAACACACACCCGAACACACACCCGAATACAACCCGAACACACCCGAATACACACCCGAATACAACCCGAATACACACCCGAATACACACCCGAATACAAACCCGAAAACATACCCGAATACATACCCGAACACACACCCGAATGCAACCCGAATACACACCCGAACACACACCCGAATACACACCCGAACACACACTCGAATACACACCCGAATACACACCCGAACACACACCCGAATACAACCCGAATACACACCCGAACACACACCCGATTACACACCCGAACACACCCGAATACTCACCCGAACACACAACCGAACACACACCCGAACACACACCCGAACACACACCCGAATACAACCCGAATACACACCCGAACACACACCCGACTACAACACGAATACACACCCGAACACACACCCGAATACACACCCGAACACACCCGAACACACACCCGAATACATCCCGAAACACACCCGAACACACACCCGAATACAACCCGAATACACACCCGAACACACACCCGAACACACACCCGAACACACACCCGAACACACCCGAATACAAACCCGAACACACACCCGAACACACACCCGAATACAACCCGAACACACACCCGAACACACACCCGAATACAACCCGAATACACACCCGAATACACACCCGAATACAAACCCGAAAACACACCCGAATACACACCCGAACACACACCCGAATGCAACCCGAATACACACCCGAACACACACCCGAATACACACCCGAACACACACCCGAATACACACCCGAACACACACCCGAATTCAACCCGAATACACACCCGACTACAACCCGAATACACACCCGAACACACTCCCGAACACACACATGAATACAACCCGAATACACACCCGAACACACACCCGAATACACACCCGAATACACACCCGAACACACACCCGAACACACACCCGAACACACACCCGAACACACACCCGAATACAACCCGAATACACACCCGAACAGACACCCGACTACAACCCGAATACACACCCGAACACACTCCCGAGCACACACATGAATACAACCCGAATACACACCCGAACACACACCCGAATACACACCCGAATACAACCCGACTACACACCCGAATTCAACCCGAATACACACCCGAACACACACCCGAATACAACCCGAATACACACCCGAACACACACCCGAACACACACCCGATCACACACCAGAACACACACCCGAATACAAACCCGAACACACACCCGAACACACACCCGAATACAACCCGAACACACACCCGAACACACACCCGAATACAACCCGAATACACACCCGAACACACACCCGAACACACACCCGAATACAACCCGAATACACACCCGAACACACGCCCGAATACACACCCGAACACACACCCGAACACACACCCGAATACAACCCGAATACACACCAGAACACACACCCGAATACACACCCGAACACACCCGAACACACACCCGACTACAACCCGAATTCAACCCGAATACACACCCGAACACACACCCGAATACAACCCGAATACACACCCGAATACACACTCGAATACAACCCGAATACACACCCGAACACACACCCGAATACACACCCGAACTCACCCGAACACACACCCGACTGCAACCCGAATACACACCCGAACACACACCCGAATACAACCCGAACTCACACCCGAACACACACGCGAACACACACCCGAATACATCCCGAATACACGCTCGAACACACACCCGAACACACCCGAATACAACCCGAATACACGCCCGAACACACACCCGAATACACACCCAAACACACACCCGAATACACACCCGAATACAAACCCGAAAACACACCCGAATACACACCCGAACACACACCCGAATGCAACCCGAATACACACCCGAACACACACCCGAATACACACCCGAACACACACCCGAATACACACCCGAACACACACCCGAATATAACCCGAATACACACCCGAACAGACACCCGACTACAACCCGAATACACACCCGAACACACTCCCGAACACACACATGAATACAACCCGAATACACACCCGAACACACACCCGAATACCCACCCGAATACAACCCGACTACACACCCGAATACAACCCGAATACACACCCGAATACAACCCGAATACACACCCGAACACACACCCGAACACACACCCGAACACACACCCGAATACAACCCGAATACACACCCGAACAGACACCCAACTACAACCCGAATACACACCCGAACACACTCCCGCACACACACATGAATACAACCCGAATACACACCCGAACACACACCCGAATACACACCCGAAAACAACCCGACTACACACCCGAATACAACCCGAATACACACCCGAACACCCACCCGAACACACACCCGAACACTCACCCGAACACACACCCGAATACAACCCGAATACACACCCGAATACACACGCGAACACACACCCGAATACAACCCGAATACACACCCGAACACACACCCGAACACACACCCGAATACAACCCGAATACACACCCGAACACACGCCCGAATACACACCCGAACACACACCAGAACACACACCCGAATACAACCCGAATACACACCAGAACACACACCCGAATACACACCCGAACACACCCGAACACACACCCGACTACAACCCGAATTCAACCCGAATACACACCCGAACACACACCCGAATACAACCCGAATACACACCCGAATACACACCCGAATACAACCCGAATACACACCCGAACACACACCCGAATACACACCCGAACTCACCCGAACACACACCCGACTACAACCCGAATACACACCCGAACACACACCCGAATACAACCCGAACACACACCCGAACACACACGCGAACACACACCCGAATACAACCCGAATACACGCTCGAACACACACCCGAACACACCCGAATACAACCCGAATACACGCCCGAACATACACCCGAATACACACCCAAACACACACCCGAACACACACCCGAATACAAACCCGAACACACACCCGAACACACAACCGAATACAACCCGAACACACACCTGAACACAAACCCGAATACAACCCGAATACACACCCGAATACACACCCGAATACAAACCCGAAAACACACCCGAACCCACACCCGAACACACACCCGAATACAACCCGAATACACACCCGAACACACATCCGAACACACATCCGAACACACACCCGAAAACACACCCGAATTCAACCCGAATACACACCCGAACACACACCCGAACACACACCCGAATACACACCCGAACACACCCGAACACCCACCCGACTACAACCCGAATACACACCCGAACACACAGCCGAATACACACCCGAACACACACCCGACTACAATCCGAATACACACCCGAACACACTCCCGAACACACACCCGAATACACACCCGAACACACACCCGAATACAACCCGAATACACACCCGAACACACACCCGAATACACACCCGAACACACCCGAATACTCACCCGAACACACAACCGAACACACACCCGAACACACACCCGAACACACACCCGAATACAACCCGAATACACACCCGAACACACACCCGACTACAACACGAATACACACCCGAACACACACCCGAATACACACCCGAACACACCCGAACACACACCCGAATACATCCCGAATACACACCCGAACACACACCCGAATACAACCCGAATACACTCCCGAACACACACCCGAACACACACCCGAACACACACCCGAACACACACCCGAATACAAACCCGAACACACACCCGAACACACACCCGAATACAACCCGAACACACCCGAATACACACCCGAATACAACCCGAATACACACCCGAATACACACCCGAATACAAACCCGAAAACATACCCGAATACACACCCGAACACACACCCGAATGCAACCCGAATACACACCCGAACACACACCCGAATACACACCCGAACACACACCCGAATACACACCCGAATACACACCCGAACACACACCCGAATACAACCCGAATACACACCCGAACACACACCCGATTACACACCCGAACACACCCGAATACTCACCCGAACACACAACCGAACACACACCCGAACACACACCCGAACACACACCCGAATACAACCCGAATACACATCCGAACACACACCCGACTACAACACGAATACACACCCGAACACACACAAGAATACACACCCGAACACACCCGAACACACACCCGAATACATCCCGAAACACACCCGAACACACACCCGAATACAACCCGAACACACACCCGAACACACACCCGAACACACACCCGAACACACACCCGAACACACCCGAATACAAACCCGAACACACACCCGAACACACACCCGAATACAACCCGAACACACACCCGAACACACACCCGAATACAACCCGAATTCACACCCGAATACACACCCGAATACAAACCCGAAAACACACCCGAATACACACCCGAACACACACCCAAATGCAACCCGAATACACACCCGAACACACACCCGAATACACACCCGAACACACACCCGAATACACACCCGAACACACACCCGAATACAACACGAATACACACCCGACTACAACCCGAATACACACCCGAACACACTCCCGAACACACACATGAATACAACCCGAATACACACCCGAACACACACCCGAATACACACCCGAATACACACCCGAACACACACCCGAACACACACCCGAACACACACCCGAACACACACCCGAATACAAACCCGAACACACACCCGAATACAACCCGAACACACACCCGAACACACACCCGAATTCAACCCGAATACACACCCGAACACACACCCGAATACACACCCGAACACACACCCGAATACACACCCGAACAAACACCCGAATACAACCCGAATACACACCCGAACAGACACCCGACTACAACCCGAATACACACCCGAACACACTCCCGAGCACACACATGAATACAACCCGAATACACACCCGAACACACACCCGAATACACACCCGAATACAACCCGACTACACACCCGAATTCAACCCGAATACACACCCGAACACACACCCGAATACAACCCGAATACACACCCGAACACACACCCGAACACACACCCGATCACACACCCGAACACACACCCGAATACAAACCCGAACACACACCCGAACACACACCCGAATACAACCCGAACACACACCCGAACACACACCCGAATACAACCCGAATACACACCCGAATACACACCCGAATACAAACCCGAAAACACACCCGAATACACACCCGAACACACACCCGAATGCAACCCGAATACACACCCGAACACACACCCGAATACACACCCGAACACACACCCGAATACACACCCGAACACACACCCGAACACACACCCGAATATAACCCGAATACACACCCGAACAGACACCCGACTACAACCCGAATACACACCCGAACACACTCCCGAACACACACATGAATACAACCCGAATACACACCCGAACACACACGCGAATACCCACCCGAATACAACCCGACTACACACCCGAATACAACCCGAATACACACCCGAATACAACCCGAATACACACCCGAACACACACCCGAATACAACCCGAATACACACCCGAACAGACACCCAACTACAACCCGAATACACACCCGAACACACTCCCGAACACACACATGAATACAACCCGAATACACACCCGAACACACACCCGAATACACACCCGAAAACAACCCGACTACACACCCGAATACAACCCGAATACACACCCGAACACCCACCCGAACACACACCCGAACACTCACCCGAACACACACCCGAATACAACCCGAATACACACCCGAATACACACGCGAACACACACCCGAATACAACCCGAATACACACCCGAACACACACCCGAACACACACCCGAATACAACCCGAATACACACCCGAACACACGCCCGAATACACACCCGAACACACACCCGAACACACACCCGAATACAACCCGAATACACACCAGAACACACACCCGAATACACACCCGAACACACCCGAACACACACCCGACTACAACCCGAATTCAACCCGAATACACACCCGAACACACACCCGAATACAACCCGAATACACACCCGAATACACACCCGAATACAACCCGAATACACACCCGAACACACACCCGAATACACACCCGAACTCACCCGAACACACACCCGACTACAACCCGAATACACACCCGAACACACACCCGAATACACACCCGAATACAACCCGAATACACACCCGAACACACACCCGAATACACACCCGAACACACACCCGAACACACACCCGAATATAACCCGAATACACACCCGAACAGACACCCGACTACAACCCGAATACACACCCGAACACACTCCCGAACACACACATGAATACAACCCGAATACACACCCGAACACACACGCGAATACCCACCCGAATACAACCCGACTACACACCCGAATACAACCCGAATACACACCCGAATACAACCCGAATACACACCCGAACACACACCCGAATACAACCCGAATACACACCCGAACAGACACCCAACTACAACCCGAATACACACCCGAACACACTCCCGAACACACACATGAATACAACCCGAATACACACCCGAACACACACCCGAATACACACCCGAAAACAACCCGACTACACACCCGAATACAACCCGAATACACACCCGAACACCCACCCGAACACACACCCGAACACTCACCCGAACACACACCCGAATACAACCCGAATACACACCCGAATACACACGCGAACACACACCCGAATACAACCCGAATACACACCCGAACACACACCCGAACACACACCCGAATACAACCCGAATACACACCCGAACACACGCCCGAATACACACCCGAACACACACCCGAACACACACCCGAATACAACCCGAATACACACCAGAACACACACCCGAATACACACCCGAACACACCCGAACACACACCCGACTACAACCCGAATTCAACCCGAATACACACCCGAACACACACCCGAATACAACCCGAATACACACCCGAATACACACCCGAATACAACCCGAATACACACCCGAACACACACCCGAATACACACCCGAACTCACCCGAACACACACCCGACTACAACCCGAATACACACCCGAACACACACCCGAATACACACCCGAATACAACCCGAATACACACCCGAACACACACCCGAATGCAACCCGAATACACACTCGAACACACACCCGAATACACACCCGAACACACACCCGAATACAACCCGAACACACACCCGAACACACACCCGAATACAACCCGAATACACACCCGAACACACACCCGAATACACACCCGAACACACACCCGACTACCACCCGAACACACCCGAATACACACCAGAACACACCCGAATACTCACCCGAACACACAACCGAACACACACCCGAATACACACCCGAACACACACCCGAATACAACCCGAATACACACCCGAACACCCACCCGAATACAACCCGAATACACACCCGAACACACACCCGAACACACACCCGAACACACACTCGAAGACAACCCGAATACAAACCCGAATACACACCCGAATACAACCCGAATACACAGCCGAACACACACCAGAACACACACGCGAACACGCACCCGAATACAAACCCGAACACACACCCGAACACACACCCGAATACAACCCGAACACACACCCGAACACACCCGAATACAACCCGAATACCCACCCGACCACACACCCGAATACAACCCGAATACACACCCGAACAGACACCCAAGTACAACCCGAATACACACCCGAATACACCCCGGAAAACAACCCGAATACACACCCTAATACACACCCGTATACAAATCCGAAAGCACACCCGAATACACACCCGAACACACACCCGAACACACACCCGAACACACACCCGACTACATCCCGAATACACACCCGAACACACACACGAATATACACCCGAACACACCCGAATACTCACCCGGACACACAACCGAACACACACCCGAACACACACCCGAATACAACCCGAATACACACCCGAACACACACCCGAATACACACCCGAACACACACCCGAACACACACCCGAATATAACCCGAATACACACCCGAACACACACCCGAATACACACCCGAACTCACCCGAACACACACCCAACTACAACCCGAATACACACCCGAACACACACTCGAATACACACCCGAATACAACCAGAATACACACCCGAACACACACCCGAATGCAACCCGAATAAACACGCGAACACACACCCGAATACACACCCGAACACACACTCGAATACACACCCGAACACACACCCGAATACAACCCGAACACACACCCGAACACACACCCGAATACAACTCGAATACACACCCGAACACACACCCGAATACAAACCCGAACACACACCCGAATACACACCCGAATACACACCCGAACACACACCCGAATACAACCCGAATACACACCCGAACACACACCCGATTACACACCCGAACACACCCGAATACTCACCCGAACACACAACCGAACACACACCCGAACACACACCCGAACACACACCCGAATACAACCCGAATACACATCCGAACACACACCCGACTACAACACGAATACACACCCGAACACACACAAGAATACACACCCGAACACACCCGAACACACACCCGAATACATCCCGAAACACACCCGAACACACACCCGAATACAACCCGAACACACACCCGAACACACACCCGAACACACACCCGAACACACACCCGAACACACCCGAATACAAACCCGAACACACACCCGAACACACACCCGAATACAACCCGAACACACACCCGAACACACACCCGAATACAACCCGAATTCACACCCGAATACACACCCGAATACAAACCCGAAAACACACCCGAATACACACCCGAACACACACCCAAATGCAACCCGAATACACACCCGAACACACACCCGAATACACACCCGAACACACACCCGAATACACACCCGAACACACACCCGAATACAACACGAATACACACCCGACTACAACCCGAATACACACCCGAACACACTCCCGAACACACACATGAATACAACCCGAATACACACCCGAACACACACCCGAATACACACCCGAATACACACCCGAACACACACCCGAACACACACCCGAACACACACCCGAACACACACCCGAATACAAACCCGAACACACACCCGAATACAACCCGAACACACACCCGAACACACACCCGAATTCAACCCGAATACACACCCGAACACACACCCGAATACACACCCGAACACACACCCGAATACACACCCGAACAAACACCCGAATACAACCCGAATACACACCCGAACAGACACCCGACTACAACCCGAATACACACCCGAACACACTCCCGAGCACACACATGAATACAACCCGAATACACACCCGAACACACACCCGAATACACACCCGAATACAACCCGACTACACACCCGAATTCAACCCGAATACACACCCGAACACACACCCGAATACAACCCGAATACACACCCGAACACACACCCGAACACACACCCGATCACACACCCGAACACACACCCGAATACAAACCCGAACACACACCCGAACACACACCCGAATACAACCCGAACACACACCCGAACACACACCCGAATACAACCCGAATACACACCCGAATACACACCCGAATACAAACCCGAAAACACACCCGAATACACACCCGAACACACACCCGAATGCAACCCGAATACACACCCGAACACACACCCGAATACACACCCGAACACACACCCGAATACACACCCGAACACACACCCGAACACACACCCGAATATAACCCGAATACACACCCGAACAGACACCCGACTACAACCCGAATACACACCCGAACACACTCCCGAACACACACATGAATACAACCCGAATACACACCCGAACACACACGCGAATACCCACCCGAATACAACCCGACTACACACCCGAATACAACCCGAATACACACCCGAATACAACCCGAATACACACCCGAACACACACCCGAATACAACCCGAATACACACCCGAACAGACACCCAACTACAACCCGAATACACACCCGAACACACTCCCGAACACACACATGAATACAACCCGAATACACACCCGAACACACACCCGAATACACACCCGAAAACAACCCGACTACACACCCGAATACAACCCGAATACACACCCGAACACCCACCCGAACACACACCCGAACACTCACCCGAACACACACCCGAATACAACCCGAATACACACCCGAATACACACGCGAACACACACCCGAATACAACCCGAATACACACCCGAACACACACCCGAACACACACCCGAATACAACCCGAATACACACCCGAACACACGCCCGAATACACACCCGAACACACACCCGAACACACACCCGAATACAACCCGAATACACACCAGAACACACACCCGAATACACACCCGAACACACCCGAACACACACCCGACTACAACCCGAATTCAACCCGAATACACACCCGAACACACACCCGAATACAACCCGAATACACACCCGAATACACACCCGAATACAACCCGAATACACACCCGAACACACACCCGAATACACACCCGAACTCACCCGAACACACACCCGACTACAACCCGAATACACACCCGAACACACACCCGAATACACACCCGAATACAACCCGAATACACACCCGAACACACACCCGAATACACACCCGAACACACACCCGAACACACACCCGAATATAACCCGAATACACACCCGAACAGACACCCGACTACAACCCGAATACACACCCGAACACACTCCCGAACACACACATGAATACAACCCGAATACACACCCGAACACACACGCGAATACCCACCCGAATACAACCCGACTACACACCCGAATACAACCCGAATACACACCCGAATACAACCCGAATACACACCCGAACACACACCCGAATACAACCCGAATACACACCCGAACAGACACCCAACTACAACCCGAATACACACCCGAACACACTCCCGAACACACACATGAATACAACCCGAATACACACCCGAACACACACCCGAATACACACCCGAAAACAACCCGACTACACACCCGAATACAACCCGAATACACACCCGAACACCCACCCGAACACACACCCGAACACTCACCCGAACACACACCCGAATACAACCCGAATACACACCCGAATACACACGCGAACACACACCCGAATACAACCCGAATACACACCCGAACACACACCCGAACACACACCCGAATACAACCCGAATACACACCCGAACACACGCCCGAATACACACCCGAACACACACCCGAACACACACCCGAATACAACCCGAATACACACCAGAACACACACCCGAATACACACCCGAACACACCCGAACACACACCCGACTACAACCCGAATTCAACCCGAATACACACCCGAACACACACCCGAATACAACCCGAATACACACCCGAATACACACCCGAATACAACCCGAATACACACCCGAACACACACCCGAATACACACCCGAACTCACCCGAACACACACCCGACTACAACCCGAATACACACCCGAACACACACCCGAATACACACCCGAATACAACCCGAATACACACCCGAACACACACCCGAATGCAACCCGAATACACACTCGAACACACACCCGAATACACACCCGAACACACACCCGAATACAACCCGAACACACACCCGAACACACACCCGAATACAACCCGAATACACACCCGAACACACACCCGAATACACACCCGAACACACACCCGACTACCACCCGAACACACCCGAATACACACCAGAACACACCCGAATACTCACCCGAACACACAACCGAACACACACCCGAATACACACCCGAACACACACCCGAATACAACCCGAATACACACCCGAACACCCACCCGAATACAACCCGAATACACACCCGAACACACACCCGAACACACACCCGAACACACACTCGAAGACAACCCGAATACAAACCCGAATACACACCCGAATACAACCCGAATACACAGCCGAACACACACCAGAACACACACGCGAACACGCACCCGAATACAAACCCGAACACACACCCGAACACACACCCGAATACAACCCGAACACACACCCGAACACACCCGAATACAACCCGAATACCCACCCGACCACACACCCGAATACAACCCGAATACACACCCGAACAGACACCCAAGTACAACCCGAATACACACCCGAATACACCCCGGAAAACAACCCGAATACACACCCTAATACACACCCGTATACAAATCCGAAAGCACACCCGAATACACACCCGAACACACACCCGAACACACACCCGAACACACACCCGACTACATCCCGAATACACACCCGAACACACACACGAATATACACCCGAACACACCCGAATACTCACCCGGACACACAACCGAACACACACCCGAACACACACCCGAATACAACCCGAATACACACCCGAACACACACCCGAATACACACCCGAACACACACCCGAACACACACCCGAATATAACCCGAATACACACCCGAACACACACCCGAATACACACCCGAACTCACCCGAACACACACCCAACTACAACCCGAATACACACCCGAACACACACTCGAATACACACCCGAATACAACCAGAATACACACCCGAACACACACCCGAATGCAACCCGAATAAACACGCGAACACACACCCGAATACACACCCGAACACACACTCGAATACACACCCGAACACACACCCGAATACAACCCGAACACACACCCGAACACACACCCGAATACAACTCGAATACACACCCGAACACACACCCGAATACAAACCCGAACACACACCCGACTACCAACCGAACACACACACGAATACACACCCGAACACACCCGAATACTCACCCGAACACACAACCGAACACACACCCGAACACACACCCGAACACACACCCGAATACAACCCGAATACACACCCGAACACCCACCCGAATACACACGCGAACACACACCCGAATACAACCCGAATACACACCCGAACACAAACCCGAACACACACCCGAATACAACCCGAATACACACCCGAACACACGCCCGAATACACACCCGAACACACACCCGAACACACACCCGAATACAACCCGAATACACACCAGAACACACACCCGAATACACACCCGAACACACCCGAACACACACCCGACTACAACCCGAATACACACCCGAACACACACCCGAATACACACCCGAATACAACCCGAATACACACCCGAACACACACCCGACTACAACCCGAACACACACCCGAATACACACCCGAACACACACCCGAACACACACACGAATACAACCCGAATACACACCCGAATACAGACCCGAATACAACCCGAACACACACCCGAACACACACCCGAATACAACCCGAATACACACCTGAATACACACCCGAATACAAACCCGAAAACACACCCGAATACACACCCGAAAACACACCCGAATGCAACCCGAATACACACCCGAACACACACCCGAATACAACCCGAATACACACCCGAACACACACCCGAACACACACCCGACTACAACCCGAATACACACCCGAACACACACCCGAATACACACCCGAATACACACTGGAAAACAACCCGAATACACACCCTAATACACACCAGTATACAAACCCGAAAGCACACCCGAATACACACCCGAACACACACCCGAACACACACCCGAACACACACCCGAACACACCCGAACACACACCCGACTACATCCCGAATACACACCCGAACACACACACGAATATACACCCGAACTCACCCGAATACTCACCCGGACACACAACCGAACACACACCCGAACACACACCCGAATACAACCCGAATACACACCCGAACACACACCCGAATACAACCCGAATACACACCCGAACACACACCCGAACACACACCCGAACACACACCCGAATACAACCCGAATACACACCCGAACACACACCCGAATACACACCCGAACACACACCCGAACACACACCCGAATACAACCCGAATACACACCCGAACACACACCCGAATACACGCCCGAACTCACCCGAACACACACCCGACTACAACCCGAACACACACTCGAATACACACCCGAATACAACCCGAATACACACCCGAACACACACCCGAATGCAACCCGAATAAACACGCGAACACACACCCGAATACACACCCGAACACACACCCGAATACACACCCGAACACACACCCGAATACAACCCGAACACACACCCGAACACACACCCGAATACAACCCGAATACACACCCGAACACACACCCGAATACAAACCCGAACACACACCCGACTACCACCCGAACACACACCCGAATACACACCCGAACACACCCGAATACTCACCCGAACACACAACCGAACACACACCCGAACACACACCCGAACACACACCCGAACACACACCCGAATACAACCCGAATACACACCCGAACACCCACCCGAATACACACGCGAACACACACCCGAATACAACCCGAATACACACCCGAACACACACCCGAACACACACCCGAATACAACCCGAATACACACCCGAACACACGCCCGAATACACACCCGAACACACACCCGAACACACACCCGAATACAACCCGAATACACACCAGAACACACACCCGAATACACACCCGAACACACGGGACTACAACCAGAATACACACCCGAACACACACCCGAATACACACCCGAATACAACCCGAATACACACCCGAACACACACCCGAATACAACCCGAACACACACCCGAATACACACCCGAACACACACACGAATACAACCCGAATACACACCCGAATACAGACCCGAATACAACCCGAACACACACCCGAACATACACCCGAACACACACCCGAATACAACCCGAATACACACCCGAATACACACCCGAATACAAACCCGAAAACACACCCGAATACACACCCGAACACACCCGAATACTCACCCGGACACACAACCGAACACACACCCGAACATACACCCGAATACAACCCGAATACACACCCGAACCCACACCCGAACACACACCCGAACACACACCCGAATACAACCCGAATACACACCCGAACACACACCCGAATACACACCCGAACACACACCCGAACACACACCCGAATACAACCCGAATAGACACCCGAACACACACATGAATACACACCCGAACTCACCCGAACACACACCCAACTACAACCCGAATACACACCCGAACACACCCGAATACACACCCGAATACAACCCGAATACACACCCGAACACACACCCGAACACACACCCGAATGCAACCCGAATACACACCCGAACACACACCCGAATACACACCCGAACACACACCCGAGTACAACCCGAACACACACCCGAACACGCACCCGAATACAACCCGAATACACACCCGAACACACATCCGAATACACACGCGAACACACACCCGACTACCACCCGAACACACACCCGAATACACACCCGAACACACCCGGATACTCACCCGAACACACAACCGAACACACACCCGAATACACACCCGAACAAACACCCGAACACACACCCGAACACACACCCGAATACAACCCGAATACACACCCGAACACACACCCAAATACAACCCGAATACACACCCGAACACACACCCGAATACAACCCGAATACACACCCGAACACACACCCGAACACACACCCGAATACACACCCGAACACACACCCGAATACAACCCGAACACACACCCGAACACACACCCGAATGCAACCCGAATACACACCCGATCACACACCCGAATACAACCCGAATACACACCCGAACAAACACCCGACTACATTCCGAATACACACCCGAATACACACCCGAACACACACCCGAACACACACCCGAATACAACCCGAATACACACCCGAACACACACCCGAACACACACCCGAATACAACCCGAATACACACCCGAATACACACCCGAACACACCCGAACACACACCCGACTACAACCCGAATACACACCCGAACACACACCCGAACACACACCCGAATTCACACCCGAACACACCCGAATACTCACCCGGACACACAACCGAACACACACCCGAACACACACCCGAACACACACCCGAATACACACCCGAACACACACCCGAATACAACCCGAATACACACCCGAACCCACACCCGAACACACACCCGAATACAACCCGAATACACACCCGAACACACACCCGAATACACACCCGAACACACACCCGAACACACACACGAATACAACCCGAATACACACCCGAACACACACCCGAATACACACCCGAACCCGCCCGAACACACACCCGACTACAACCCGAATACACACCCGAACACACACCCGAATACACACACGAATACAACCCGAATACACACCCGAACACACACCCGAACACACACCCGAATGCAACCCGAATACACACCCGAACACACACCCGAATACACACCCGAACACACACCCGAATACAACCCGAATACACACCCGAACACACATCCGAATACACACGCGAACACACACCCGACTACCACCCGAACACACACCCGAATACACACCCGAATACAACCCGAATACACACCCGAACACACACCCGAACACACACCCGAATGCAACCCGAATACACACCCGAACACACACCCGAATACACACCCGAACACACTCCCGAATACAACCCGAACACACACCCGAACACACACCCGAATACAACCCGAATACACACCCGAACACACATCCGAATACACACGCGAACACACACCCGACTACCACCCGAACACACACCCGAATACACACCCGAACACACCCGGATACTCACCCGGACACACAACCGAACACACACCCGAATACACACCCGAACAAATACCCGAACACACACCCGAACACACACCCGAACACACATCCGAATACAACCCGAATACACACCCGAACACACACCCGAATACAACCCGAATACACACCCGAACACACACCCGAACACACACCCAAACACACATCCGAATACAACCCGAATGCACACCCGATCACACACCCGAATACACACCCGAATACAACCCGAATACTCACCCGAACACACAACCGAACACACACCCGAACACACACCCGAACACACACCCGAATACAACCCGAATACACACCCGAACACCCACCCGAATACAACCCGAATACACACCCGAACACACACCCGAATACACACCCGAACACACCCGAATACTCACCCGAACACACAACCGAACACACACCCGAACACACACCCGAACACACACCCGAATACACACCCGAACACACACCCGAATACAACCCGAATACATACCCGAACACACACCCGAACACACACCCGAACACACACCCGAATACAACCCGAATACACACCACCCGAATACAAACCCGAAAACACACCCGAATACACACCCGAACACACACCCGAATACACACCCGAACACACACCCGAATACACACCCGAACACACACCCGACTACCACCCGAACACACACCCGAATACACACCCGAACACACACCCGAATACAACCCGAATACACACCCGAACAAACACCCGAACACACACCCGAACACACACCCGAACACACACCCGAACACACACCCGAACACACACCCGAATACAACCCGAATACACACCCGAACACACACCCGAATACACACCCGAATACAACACGAATACACACCCGAACACACACCCGAACACACACCCGAATACACACCCGAACACACCCGAACACCCACCCGACTACAACCCGAATACACACCCGAACACACACCCGAATACACACCCGAACACACCCGAACACACACCCGAATACAACCCGAATACACACCCGAACACACACCCGAATACAACCCGAATACACACCCGAACACACACCCGAACACACACCCGAACACACACCCAAACACACACCCGAATACAACCCGAATACACACCCGAACACACACCCGAACACACACCCGAACACACACCCGAATACACACCCGAACACACACCCGAATACAACCCGAACACACACCCGAATACACACCCGAATACACACCCGAACACACACCCGAATACAACCCGAATACACACCCGAACACACACCCGATTACACACCCGAACACACCCGAATACTCACCCGAACACACAACCGAACACACACCCGAACACACACCCGAACACACACCCGAATACAACCCGAATACACACCCGAACACACACCCGACTACAACCCGAATACACACCCGAACACACACCCGAATACAACCCGAATACACACCCGAACCCACACCCGAACACACACCTGAACACACACCCGAATACAACCCGAATACACACCCGAACACACACCCGAATACACACCCGAACACACACACGAATACAACCCGAATACACACCCGAACACACACCCGAATACAACCCGAATACACACCCGAACACACACCCGAACACACACCCGACTACAACCCGAATACACACCCGAACACACACCCGAATACACACCCGAATACACACTGGAAAACAACCCGAATACACACCCTAGTACACACCAGTATACAAACCCGAAAGCACACCCGAATACACACCCGAACACACACCCGAACACACACCCGAACACACACCCGAACACACCCGAACACACACCCGACTACATCCCGAATACACACCCGAACACACACACGAATATACACCCGAACTCACCCGAATACTCACCCGGACACACAACCGAACACACACCCGAACACACACCCGAATACAACCCGAATACACACCCGAACACACACCCGAATACAACCCGAATACACACCCGAACACACACCCGAACACACACCCGAACACACACCCGAATACAACCCGAATACACACCCGAACACACACCCGAATACACACCCGAACACACACCCGAATACACGCCCAAACTCACCCGAACACACACCCGACTACAACCCGAACACACACTCGAATACACACCCGAATACAACCCGAATACACACCCGAACACACACCCGAATGCAACCCGAATAAACACGCGAACACACACCCGAATACACACCCGAACACACACCCGAATACACACCCGAACACACACCCGAATACAACCCGAACACACACCCGAACACACACCCGAATACAACCCGAATACACACCCGAACACACACCCGAATACAAACCCGAACACACACCCGACTACCACCCGAACACACACCCGAATACACACCCGAACACACCCGAATACTCACCCGAACACACAACCGAACACACACCCGAACACACACCCGAACACACACCCGAACACACACCCGAATACAACCCGAATACACACCCGAACACCCACCCGAATACACACGCGAACACACACCCGAATACAACCCGAATACACACCCGAACACACACCCGAACACACACCCGAATACAACCCGAATACACACCCGAACACACACCCGAACACACACCCGAATACAACCCGAATACACACCAGAACACACACCCGAATACACACCCGAACACACCCGACTACAACCCGAATACACACCCGAACACACACCCGAACACACACCCGAATACAACCCGAATACACACCCGAACACACACCCGAATACAACCCGAACACACACCCGAATACACACCCGAACACACACACGAATACAACCCGAATACACACCCGAATACAGACCCGAATACAACCCGAACACACACCCGAACACACACCCGAACACACACCCGAATACAACCCGAATACACACCCGAATACACACCCGAATACAAACCCGAAAACACACCCGAATACACACCCGAACACACACCCGAATGCAACCCGAATACACACCCGAACACACACCCGAATACAACCCGAATACACACCCGAACACACACCCGAACACACACCCGAATACAACCCGAATACACACCCGAACACACACCCGAACACACACCCGAATACAACCCGAATACACACCCGAATACACACCCGAATACACACCCGAACACACCCGAACACACACCCGACTACAAGCCGAATACACACCCGAACACACACCCGAATTCACACCCGAACACACCCGAATACTCACCCGGACACACAACCGAACACACACCCGAACATACACCCGAATACAACCCGAATACACACACGAACCCACACCCGAACACACACCCGAACACACACCCGAATACAACCCGAATACACACCCGAACACACACCCGAATACACACCCGAACACACACCCGAACACACACCCGAACACACCCGAATACACACCCGAATACAACCCGAATACACACCCGAACACACACCCGAACACACACCCGAATGCAACCCGAATACACACCCGAACACACACCCGAATACACACCCGAACACACACCCGAGTACAACCCGAACACACACCCGAACACGCACCCGAATACAACCCGAATACACACCCGAACACACATCCGAATACACACGCGAACACACACCCGACTACCACCCGAACACACACCCGAATACACACCCGAACACACCCGGATACTCACCCGAACACACAACCGAACACACACCCGAATACACACCCGAACAAACACCCGAACACACACCCGAACACACACCCGAATACAACCCGAATACACACCCGAACACACACCCAAATACAACCCGAATACACACCCGAACACACACCCGAATACAACCCGAATACACACCCGAACACACACCCGAACACACACCCGAATACACACCCGAACACACACCCGAATACAACCCGAACACACACCCGAACACACACCCGAATGCAACCCGAATACACACCCGAACACACACCCGAATACAACCCGAATACACACCCGAACAAACACCCGACTACATTCCGAATACACACCCGAATACACACCCGAACACACACCCGAACACACACCCGAATACAACCCGAATACACACCCGAACACACACCCGAACACACACCCGAATACAACCCGAATACACACCCGAATACACACCCGAACACACACCCGACTACAACCCGAATACACACCCGAACACACACCCGAACACACACCCGAATTCACACCCGAACACACCCGAATACTCATCCGGACACACAACCGAACACACACCCGAACACACACCCGAATACACACCCGAACACACACCCGAATACAACCCGAATACACACCCGAACCCACACCCGAACACACACCCGAACCCACACCCGAATACAACCCGAATACACACCCGAACACACACCCGAATACACACCCGAACACACACCCGAACACACACACGAATACAACCCGAATACACACCCGAACACACACCCGAATACACACCCGAACCCACCCGAACACACACCCGACTATAACCCGAATACACACCCGAACACACACCCGAATACACACACGAATACAACCCGAATACACACCCGAACACACACCCGAACACACACCCGAATGCAACCCGAATACACACCCGAACACACACCCGAATACACACCCGAACACACACCCGAATACAACCCGAATACACACCCGAACACACATCCGAATACACACGCGAACACACACCCGACTACCACCCGAACACACACCCGAATACACACCCGAATACAACCCGAATACACACCCGAACACACACCCGAACACACACCCGAATGCAACCCGAATACACACCCGAACACACACCCGAATACACACCCGAACACACACCCGAATACAACCCGAACACACACCCGAACACACACCCGAATACAACCCGAATACACACCCGAACACACATCCGAATACACACGCGAACACACACCCGACTACCACCCGAACACACACCCGAATACACACCCGAACACACCCGGATACTCACCCGGACACACAACCGAACACACACCCGAATACACACCCGAACAAATACCCGAACACACACCCGAACACACACCCGAACACACATCCGAATACAACCCGAATACACACCCGAACACACACCCGAATACAACCCGAATACACACCCGAACACACACCCGAACACACACCCAAACACACATCCGAATACAACCCGAATGCACACCCGATCACACACCCGAATACACACCCGAATACAACCCGAATACTCACCCGAACACACAACCGAACACACACCCGAACACACACCCGAACACACACCCGAATACAACCCGAATACACACCCGAACACCCACCCGAATACAACCCGAATACACACCCGAACACACACCCGAATACACACCCGAACACACCCTAATACTCACCCGAACACACAACCGAACACACACCCGAACACACACCCGAACACACACCCGAATACACACCCGAACACACACCCGAATACAACCCGAATACATACCCGAACACACACCCGAACACACACCCGAACACACACCCGAACACACACCCGAATACAAACCCGAACACACAACCGAATACAACCCGTACACACACCCGAACTCACACCCGAATACAACCCGAATACACACCACCCGAATACAAACCCGAAAACACACCCGAATACACACCCGAACACACACCCGAATACACACCCGAACACACACCCGAATACACACCCGAACACACACCCGACTACCACCCGAACACACACCCGAATACACACCCGAACACACACCCGAATACAACCCGAATACACACCCGAACAAACACCCGAACACACACCCGAACACACACCCGAACACACACCCGAACACACACCCGAGCACACACCCGAATACAACCCGAATACACACCCGAACACACACCCGAATACACACCCGAATACAACACGAATACACACCCGAACACACACCCGAACACACACCCGAATACACACCCGAACACACCCGAACACCCACCCGACTACAACCCGAATACACACCCGAACACACACCCGAATACACACCCGAACACACCCGAACACACACCCGAATACAACCCGAATACACACCCGAACACACACCCGAATACACACCCGAACACACACCCGAACACACACCCGAACACACACCCGAACACACACCCGAACACACACCCGAATACAACCCGAATACACACCCGAACACACACCCGAACACACACCCGAACACACACCCGAATACACACCCGAACACACACCCGAATACAACCCGAACACACACCCGAATACACACCCGAATACACACCCGAACACACACCCGAATACAACCCGAATACACACCCGAACACACACCCGATTACACACCCGAACACACCCGAATACTCACCCGAACACACAACCGAACACACACCCGAACACACACCCGAACACACACCCGAATACAACCCGAATACACACCCGAACACACACCCGACTACAACCCGAATACACACCCGAACACACACCCGAATACAACCCGAATACACACCCGAACCCACACCCGAACACACACCCGAACACACACCCGAATACAACCCGAATACACACCCGAACACACACCCGAATACACACCCGAACACACACACGAATACAACCCGAATACACACCCGAACACACACCCGAATACACACCCGAACCCACCCGAACACACACCCGACTACAACCCGAATACACACCCGAACACACACTCGAATACACACCCGAATACAACCCGAATACACACCCGAACACACACCCGAACACACACCCGAATGCAACCCGAATACACACCCGAACACACACCCGAATACAACCCGAATACACACCCGAACACACATCCGAATACACACGCGAACACACACCCGACTACCACCCGAACACACACCCGAATACACACCCGAATACAACCCGAATACACACCCGAACACACACCCGAACACACACCCGAATGCAACCCGAATACACACCCGAACACACACCCGAATACACACCCGAACACACACCCGAATACAACCCGAACACACACCCGAACACACACCCGAATACAACCCGAATACACACCCGAACACACATCCGAATACACACGCGAACACACACCCGACTACCACCCGAACACACACCCGAATACACACCCGAACACACCCGGATACTCACCCGAACACACAACCGAACACACACCCGAATACACACCCGAACAAATACCCGAACACACACCCGAACACACACCCGAACACACACCCGAATACAACCCGAATACACACCCGAACACACACCCGAATACAACCCGAATACACACCCGAACACACACCCGAACACACACCCAAACACACATCCGAATACAACCCGAATGCACACCCGATCACACACCCGAATACACACCCGAATACAACCCGAATACTCACCCGAACACACAACCGAACACACACCCGAACACACACCCGAACACACACCCGAATACAACCCGAATACACACCCGAACACCCACCCGAATACAACCCGAATACACACCCGAACACACACAAGAATACACACCCGAACACACCCGAATACTCACCCGAACACACAACCGAACACACACCCGAACACACACCCGATCACACACCCGAATACACACCCGAACACACACCCGAATACAACCCGAATACATACCCGAACACACACCCGAACACACACCCGAACACACACCCGAACACACACCCGAATACAAACCCGAACACACAACCGAATACAACCCGTACACACACCCGAACTCACACCCGAATACAACCCGAATACACACCACCCGAATACAAACCCGAAAACACACCCGAATACACACCCGAACACACACCCGAATACACACCCGAACACACACCCGAATACACACCCGAACACACACCCGACTACCACCCGAACACACACCCGAATACACACCCGAACACACACCCGAATACAACCCGAATACACACCCGAACAAACACCCGAACACACACCCGAACACACACTCGAACACACACCCGAACACACACCCGAACACACACCCGAATACAACCCGAATACACACCCGAACACACACCCGAATACACACCCGAATACAACACGAATACACACCCGAACACACACCCGAACAAACACCCGAACACACACCCGAACACACACCCGAACACACACCCGAACACACACCCGAACACACACCCGAATACAACCCGAATACACACCCGAATACACACCCGAACACACACCCGAATACAACCCGAACACACACCCGAATACACACCCGAATACACACCCGAACACACACCCGAATACAACCCGAATACACACCCGAACACACACCCGATTACACACCCGAACACACCCGAATACTCACACGAACACACAACCGAACACACACCCGAACACACACCCGAACACACACCCGAATACAACCCGAATACACACCCGAACACACACCCGACTACAACACGAATACACACCCGAACACACACCCGAATACACACCCGAACACACCCGAACACACACCCGAATACATCCCGAAACACACCCGAACACACACACCCGAATACAACCCGAATACACACCCGAACACACACCCGAACACACACCCGAACACACACCCGAACACACACCCGAATACAACCCGAATACACACCCGAATACACACCCGAATACAAACCCGAAAACACACCCGAATACACACCCGAACACACACCCGAATGCAACCCGAATACACACCCGAACACACACCCGAATACACACCCGAACACACACCCGAATACACACCCGAACACACACCCGAATACAACCCGAATACACACCCGACTACAACCCGAATACACACCCGAACACACTCCCGAACACACCCATGAATACAACCCGAATACACAGCCGAACACACACCCGAATACACACCCGAATACACACCCGAACACACACCCGAACACACACCCGAACACACACCCGAACACATCCGAATACAAACCCGAACACACACCCGAACACACACCCGAATACAACCCGAACACACACCCGAACACACCCGAATACAACCCGAATACACACCCGAATACACACCCGAATACAAACCCGAAAACACACCCGAATACACACCCGAACACACACCCGAATGCAACCCGAATACACACCCGAACACACACCCGAATACACACCCGAACACACACCCGAATACACACCCGAACACACACCCGAATACAACCCGAATACACACCCGACTACAACCCGAATACACACCCGAACACACTCCCGAACACACACATGAATACAACCCGAATACACACCCGAACACACACCCGAATACACACCCGAATACACACCCGAACACACACCCGAACACACACCCGAACACACACCCGAACACACACCCGAATACAAACCCGAACACACACCCGAATACAACCCGAACACACACCCGAACACACACCCGAATTCAACCCGAATACACACCCGAATACACACCCGAATACAAACCCGAAAACACACACGAATACACACCCGAACACACACCCGAATGCAACCCGAATACACACCCGAACACACACCCGAATACCCACCCGAATACAACCCGACTACACACCCGAATACAACCCGAATACACACCCGAATACAACCCGAATACACACCCGAACACACACCCGAACACACACCCGAACACACACCCGAATACAACCCGAATGCACACCCGAACAGACACCCAACTACAACCCGAATACACACCCGAACACACTCCCGCACACACACATGAATACAACCCGAATACACACCCGAACACACACCCGAATACACACCCGAAAACAACCCGACTACACACCCGAATACAACCCGAATACACACCCGAACACCCACCCGAACACACACCCGAACACTCACCCGAACACACACCCGAATACAACCCGAATACACACCCGAATACACACGCGAACACACACCCGAATACAACCCGAATACACACCCGAACACACACCCGAACACACACCCGAACACACACCCGAATACAACCCGAATACACACCCGAACACACGCCCGAATACACACCCGAACACACACCCGAACACACACCCGAATACAACCCGAATACACACCAGAACACACACCCGAATACACACCCGAACACACCCGAACACACACCCGACTACAACCCGAATACAACCCGAATACACACCCGAATACACACCCGAATACAACCCGAATACACACCCGAACACACACCCGAATACACACCCGAACTCACCCGAACACACACCCGACTACAACCCGAATACACACCCGAACACACACCCGAATACACACCCGAATACAACCCGAATACACACCCGAACACACACCCGAATGCAACCCGAATACACACTCGAACACACACCCGAATACACACCCGAACACACACCCGAATACCACCCGAACACACCCGAATACACACCAGAACACACCCGAATACTCACCCGAACACACAACCGAACACACACCCGAATACACACCCGAACACACACCCGAATACAACCCGAATACACACCCGAACACCCACCCGAATACAACCCGAATACACACCCGAACACACACCCGAACACACACCCGAACACACACTCGAAGACAACCCGAATACAAACCCGAATACACACCCGAATACAACCCGAATACACAGCCGAACACACACCAGAACACACACGCGAACACACACCCGAATACAAACCCGAACACACACCCGAACACACACACCCGAATACAACCCGAACACACACCCGAACACACCCGAATACAACCCGAATACCCACCCGACCACACACCCGAATACAACCCGAATACACACCCGAACAGACACCCGAGTACAACCCGAATACACACCCGAATACACACCGGAAAACAACCCGAATACACACCCTAATACACACCCGTATACAAATCCGAAAGCACACCCGAATACACACCCGAACACACACCCGAACACACACCCGAACACACACCCGACTACATCCCGAATACACACCCGAACACACACACGAATATACACCCGAACACACCCGAATACTCACCCGGACACACAACCGAACACACACCCGAACACACACCCGAATACAACCCGAATACACACCCGAACACACACCCGAATACACACCCGAACACACACCCGAACACACACCCGAATATAACCCGAATACACACCCGAACACACGCCCGAATACACACCCGAACACACACCCGAACACACACCCGAATACAACCCGAATACACACCAGAACACACACCCGAATACACACCCGAACACACCCGAACACACACCCGACTACAACCCGAATTCAACCCGAATACACACCCGAACACACACCCGAATACAACCCGAATACACACCCGAATACACACCCGAATACAACCCGAATACACACCCGAACACACACCCGAATACACACCCGAACTCACCCGAACACACACCCGACTACAACCCGAATACACACCCGAACACACACCCGAATACAACCCGAACACACACCCGAACACACACGCGAACACACACCCGAATACAACCCGAATACACGCTCGAACACACACCCGAACACACCCGAATACAACCCGAATACACGCCCGAACACACACCCGAATACACACCCAAACACACACCCGAACACACACCCGAATACAAACCCGAACACACACCCGAACACACAACCGAATACAACCCGAACACACACCTGAACACACACCCGAATACAACCCGAATACACACCCGAATACACACCCGAATACAAACCCGAAAACACACCCGAACCCACACCCGAACACACACCCGAATACAACCCGAATACACACCCGAACACACATCCGAACACACACCCGAAAACACACCCGAATTCAACCCGAATACACACCCGAACACACACCCGAACACACACCCGAATACACACCCGAACACACCCGAACACCCACCCGACTACAACCCGAATACACACCCGAACACACAGCCGAATACACACCCGAACACACACCCGACTACAATCCGAATACACACCCGAACACACTCCCGAACACACACCCGAATACACACCCGAACACACACCCGAATACAACCCGAATACACACCCGAACACACACCCGAATACACACCCGAACACACCCGAATACTCACCCGAACACACAACCAAACACACACCCGAACACACACCCGAACACACACCCGAATACAACCCGAATACACACCCGAACACACACCCGACTACAACACGAATACACACCCGAACACACACCCGAATACACACCCGAACACACCCGAACACACACCCGAATACATCCCGAATACACACCCGAACACACACCCGAATACAACCCGAATACACTCCCGAACACACAAACGAACACACACCCGAACACACACCCGAACACAAACCCGAATACAAACCCGAACACACACCCGAACACACACCCGAATACAACCCGAACACACCCGAATACACACCCGAATACAACCCGAATACACACCCGAATACACACCCGAATACAAACCCGAAAACATACCCGAATACACACCCGAACACACACCCGAATGCAACCCGAATACACACCCGAACACACACCCGAATACACACCCGAACACACACCCGAATACACACCCGAATACACACCCGAACACACACCCGAATACAACCCGAATACACACCCGAACACACACCCGATTACACACCCGAACACACCCGAATACTCACCCGAACACACACCCGAACACACACCCGAACACACACCCGAATACAACCCGAATACACACCCGAACACACACCCGACTACAACACGAATACACACCCGAACACACACAAGAATACACACCCGAACACACCCGAACACACACCCGAATACATCCCGAAACACACCCGAACACACACCCGAATACAACCCGAACACACACCCGAACACACACCCGAACACACACCCGAACACACACCCGAACACACCCGAATACAAACCCGAACACACACCCGAACACACACCCGAATACAACCCGAACACACACCCGAACACACACCCGAATACAAACCGAATACACACCTGAATACACACCCGAATACAAACCCGAAAACACACCCGAATACACACCCGAACACACACCCAAATGCAACCCGAATACACACCCGAACACACACCCGAATACACACCCGAACACACACCCGAATACACACCCGAACACACACCCGAATACAACACGAATACACACCCGACTACAACCCGAATACACACCCGAACACACTCCCGAACACACACATGAATACAACCCGAATACACACCCGAACACACACCCGAATACACACCCGAATACACACCCGAACACACACCCGAACACACACCCGAACACACACCCGAACACACACCCGAATACAAACCCGAACACACACCCGAACACACACCCGAATACAACCCGAACACACACCCGAACACACACCCGAATTCAACCCGAATACACACCCGAATACACACCCGAATACACACCCGAATACAAACCCGGAAACACACCCGAATACACACCCGAACACACACTCGAATGCAACCCGAATACACACCCGAACACACACCCGAATACACACCCGAACACACACCCGAATACACACCCGAACAAACACCCGAATACAACCCGAATACACACCCGAACAGACACCCGACTACAACCCGAATACACACCCGAACACACTCCCGAGCACACACATGAATACAACCCGAATACACACCCGAACACACACCCGAATACACACCCGAATACAACCCGACTACACACCCGAATCCAACCCGAATACACACCCGAACACACACCCGAATACAACCCGAATACACACCCGAACACACACCCGAACACACACCCGATCACACACCCGAACACACACCCGAATACAAACCCGAACACACACCCGAACACACACCCGAATACAACCCGAACACACACCCGAACACACACCCGAATACAACCCGAATACACACCCGAATACACACCCGAATACAAACCCGAAAACACACCCGAATACACACCCGAACACACACCCGAATGCAACCCGAATACACACCCGAACACACACCCGAATACACACCCGAACACACACCCGAATACACACCCGAACACACACCCGAACACACACCCGAATATAACCCGAATACACACCCGAACAGACACCCGACTACAACCCGAATACACACCCGAACACACTCCCGAACACACACATGAATACAACCCGAATACACACCCGAACACACACGCGAATACCCACCCGAATACAACCCGACTACACACCCGAATACAACCCGAATACACACCCGAATACAACCCGAATACACACCCGAACACACACCCGAACACACACCCGAATACAACCCGAATACACACCCGAACAGACACCCAACTACAACCCGAATACACACCCGAACACACTCCCGAACACACACATGAATACAACCCGAATACACACCCGAACACACACCCGAATACACACCCGAAAACAACCCGACTACACACCCGAATACAACCCGAATACACACCCGAACACCCACCCGAACACACACCCGAACATTCACCCGAACACACACCCGAATACAACCCGAATACACACCCGAATACACACGCGAACACACACCCGAATACAACCCGAATACACACCCGAACACACACCCGAACACACACCCGAATACAACCCGAATACACACCCGAACACACGCCCGAATACACACCCGAACACACACCCGAACACACACCCGAATACAACCCGAATACACACCAGAACACACACCCGAATACACACCCGAACACACCCGAACACACACCCGACTACAACCCGAATACAACCCGACTAACACCCGAATACACACCCGAACACACACCCGAATACACACCCGAATACAACCCGAATACACACCCGAACACACACCCGAATGCAACCCGAATACACACTCGAACACACACCCGAATACACACCCGAACACACACCCGAATACCACCCGAACACACCCGAATACACACCAGAACACACCCGAACACTCACCCGAACACACAACCGAACACACACCCGAATACACACCCGAACACTCACCCGAATACAACCCGAATACACACCCGAACACCCACCCGAATACAACCCGAATACACACCCGAACACACACCCGAACACACACCCGAACACACACCCGAACACACACTCGAAGACAACCCGAATACAAACCCGAATACACACCCGAATACAACCCGAATACACAGCCGAACACACACCAGAACACACACGCGAACACACACCCGAATACAAACCCGAACACACACCCGAACACACACCCGAATACAACCCGAACACACACCCGAACACACCCGAATACAACCCGAATACCCACCCGACCACACACCCGAATACAACCCGAATACACACCCGAACAGACACCCGAGTACAACCCGAATACACACCCGAATACACACCGGAAAACAACCCGAATACACACCCTAATACACACCCGTATACAAATCCGAAAGCACACCCGAATACACACCCGAACACACACCCGAACACACACCCGAACACACACCCGACTACATCCCGAATACACACCCGAACACACACACGAATATACACCCGAACACACCCGAATACTCACCCGGACACACAACCGAACACACACCCGAACACACACCCGAATACAACCCGAATACACACCCGAACACACACCCGAATACACACCCGAACACACACCCGAACACACACCCGAATATAACCCGAATACACACCCGAACACACACCCGAATACACACCCGAACTCACCCGAACACACACCCGACTACAACCCGAATACACACCCGAACACACACTCGAATACACACCCGAATACAACCAGAATACACACCCGAACACACACCCGAATGCAACCCGAATAAACACGCGAACACACACCCGAATACACACCCGAACACACACTCGAATACACACCCGAACACACACCCGAATACAACCCGAACACACACCCGAACACACACCCGAATACAACTCGAATACACACCCGAACACACACCCGAATACAAACCCGAACACACACCCGACTACCAACCGAACACACACCCGAATACACACCCGAACACACCCGAATACTCACCCGAACACACAACCGAACACACACCCGAACACACACCCGAACACACACCCGAATACAACCCGAATACACACCCGAACACCCACCCGAATACACACGCGAACACACACCCGAATACAACCCGAATACACACCCGAACACAAACCCGAACACACACCCGAATACAACCCGAATACACACCCGAACACACGCCCGAATACACACCCGAACACACACCCGAACACACACCCGAATACAACCCGAATACACACCAGAACACACACCCGAATACACACCCGAACACACCCGAACACACACCCGACTACAACCCGAATACACACCCGAACACACACCCGAATACACACCCGAATACAACCCGAATACACACCCGAACACACACCCGACTACAACCCGAACACACACCCGAATACACACCCGAACACACACCCGAACACACACACGAATACAACCCGAATACACACCCGAATACAGACCCGAATACAACCCGAACACACACCCGAACACACACCCGAACACACACCCGAATACAACCCGAATACACACCTGAATACACACCCGAATACAAACCCGAAAACACACCCGAATACACACCCGAAAACACACCCGAATGCAATCCGAATACACACCCGAACACACACCCGAATACAACCCGAATACACACCCGAACACACACCCGAACACACACCCGACTACAACCCGAATACACACCCGAACACACACCCGAATACACACCCGAATACACACTGGAAAACAACCCGAATACACACCCTAATACACACCAGTATACAAACCCGAAAGCACACCCGAATACACACCCGAACACACACCCGAACACACACCCGAACACACACCCGAACACACCCGAACACACACCCGACTACATCCCGAATACACACCCGAACACACACACGAATATACACCCGAACTCACCCGAATACTCACCCGGACACACAACCGAACACACACCCGAACACACACCCGAATACAACCCGAATACACACCCGAACACACACCCGAATACAACCCGAATACACACCCGAACACACACCCGAACACACACCCGAACACACACCCGAATACAACCCGAATACACACCCGAACACACACCCGAATACACACCCGAACACACACCCGAACACACACCCGAATACAACCCGAATACACACCCGAACACACACCCGAATACACGCCCGAACTCACCCGAACACACACCCGACTACAACCCGAACACACACTCGAATACACACCCGAATACAACCCGAATACACACCCGAACACACACCCGAATGCAACCCGAATAAACACGCGAACACACACCCGAATACACACCCGAACACACACCCGAATACACACCCGAACACACACCCGAATACAACCCGAACACACACCCGAACACACACCCGAATACAACCCGAATACACACCCGAACACACACCCGAATACAAACCCGAACACACACCCGACTACCACCCGAACACACACCCGAATACACACCCGAACACACCCGAATACTCACCCGAACACACAACCGAACACACACCCGAACACACACCCGAACACACACCCGAACACACACCCGAATACAACCCGAATACACACCCGAACACCCACCCGAATACACACGCGAACACACACCCGAATACAACCCGAATACACACCCGAACACACACCCGAACACACACCCGAATACAACCCGAATACACACCCGAACACACGCCCGAATACACACCCGAACACACACCCGAACACACACCCGAATACAACCCGAATACACACCAGAACACACACCCGAATACACACCCGAACACACCCGACTACAACCCGAATACACACCCGAACACACACCCGAATACACACCCGAATACAACCCGAATACACACCCGAACACACACCCGAATACAACCCGAACACACACCCGAATACACACCCGAACACACACACGAATACAACCCGAATACACACCCGAATACAGACCCGAATACAACCCGAACACACACCCGAACACACACCCGAACACACACCCGAATACAACCCGAATACACACCCGAATACACACCCGAATACAAACCCGAAAACACACCCGAATACACACCCGAACACACACCCGAATGCAACCCGAATACACACCCGAACACACACCCGAATACAACCCGAATACACACCCGAACACACACCCGAACACACACCCGAATACAACCCGAATACACACCCGAACACACACCCGAACACACACCCGAATACAACCCGAATACACACCCGAATATACACCCGAATACACACCCGAACACACCCGAACACACACCCGACTACAAGCCGAATACACACCCGAACACACACCCGAATTCACACCCGAACACACCCGAATACTCACCCGGACACACAACCGAACACACACCCGAACATACACCCGAATACAACCCGAATACACACCCGAACCCACACCCGAACACACACCCGAACACACACCCGAATACAACCCGAATACACACCCGAACACACACCCGAATACACACCCGAACACACACCCGAACACACACCCGAATACAACCCGAATACACACCCGAACACACACATGAATACACACCCGAACTCACCCGAACACACACCCAACTACAACCCGAATACACACCCGAACACACCCGAATACACACCCGAATACAACCCGAATACACACCCGAACACACACCCGAACACACACCCGAATGCAACCCGAATACACACCCGAACACACACCCGAATACACACCCGAACACACACCCGAGTACAACCCGAACACACACCCGAACACGCACCCGAATACAACCCGAATACACACCCGAACACACATCCGACTACACACGCGAACACACACCCGACTACCACCCGAACACACACCCGAATACACACCCGAACACACCCGGATACTCACCCGAACACACAACCGAACACACACCCGAATATACACCCGAACAAACACCCGAACACACACCCGAACACACACCCGAATACAACCCGAATACACACCCGAACACACACCCAAATACAACCCGAATACACACCCGAACACACACCCGAATACAACCCGAATACACACCCGAACACACACCCGAACACACACCCGAATACACACCCGAACACACACCCGAATACAACCCGAACACACACCCGAACACACACCCGAATGCAACCCGAATACACACCCGAACACACACCCGAATACAACCCGAATACACACCCGAACAAACACCCGACTACATTCCGAATACACACCCGAATACACACCCGAACACACACCCGAACACACACCCGAATACAACCCGAATACACACCCGAACACACACCCGAACACACACCCGAATACAACCCGAATACACACCCGAATACACACCCGAACACACCCGAACACACACCCGACTACAACCCGAATACACACCCGAACACACACCCGAACACACACCCGAATTCACACCCGAACACACCCGAATACTCACCCGGACACACAACCGAACACACACCCGAACACACACCCGAATACACACCCGAACACACACCCGAATACAACCCGAATACACACCCGAACCCACACCCGAACACACACCCGAACCCACACCCGAATACAACCCGAATACACACCCGAATACACACCCGAACACACACCCGAACACACACACGAATACAAC
Source organism: Cryptocephalus primarius (assembly GCA_963576515.1). Taxonomy (NCBI): domain Eukaryota; kingdom Metazoa; phylum Arthropoda; class Insecta; order Coleoptera; family Chrysomelidae; genus Cryptocephalus; species Cryptocephalus primarius. The sequence goes on along the minus strand of OY754951.1, from coordinate 5,878,958 downwards.
CCGAATACACACCCGAACACACACCCGAATACACACCCGAACCCACCCGAACACACACCCGACTACAACCCGAATACACACCCGAACACACACCCGAATACACACACGAATACAACCCGAATACACACCCGAACACACACCCGAACACACACCCGAATGCAACCCGAATACACACCCGAACACACACCCGAATACACACCCGAACACACACCCGAATACAACCCGAATACACACCCGAACACACATCCGAATACACACGCGAACACACACCCGACTACCACTCGAACACACACCCGAATACACACCCGAATACAACCCGAATACACACCCGAACACACACCCGAACACACACCCGAATGCAACCCGAATACACACCTGAACACACACCCGAATACACACCCGAACACACACCCGAATACAACCCGAACACACACCCGAACACACACCCGAATACAACCCGAATACACACCCGAACACACATCCGAATACACACGCGAACACACACCCGACTACCACCCGAACACACACCCGAATACACACCCGAACACACCCGGATACTCACCCGGACACACAACCGAACACACACCCGAATACACACCCGAACAAATACCCGAACACACACCCGAACACACACCCGAACACACATCCGAATACAACCCGAATACACACCCGAACACACACCCGAATACAACCCGAATACACACCCGAACACACACCCGAACACACACCCAAACACACATCCGAATACAACCCGAATGCACACCCGACCACACACCCGAATACACACCCGAATACAACCCGAATACTCACCCGAACACACAACCGAACACACACCCGAACACACACCCGAATACAACCCGAATACACACCCGAACACCCACCCGAATACAACCCGAATACACACCCGAACACACACCCGAATACACACCCGAACACACCCGAATACTCACCCGAACACACAACCGAACACACACCCGAACACACACCCGAACACACACCCGAATACACACCCGAACACACACCCGAATACAACCCGAATACATACCCGAACACACACCCGAACACACACCCGAACACACACCCGAACACACACCCGAATACAAACCCGAACACACAACCGAATACAACCCGTACACACACCCGAACTCACACCCGAATACAACCCGAATACACACCACCCGAATACAAACCCGAAAACACACCCGAATACACACCCGAACACACACCCGAATACACACCCGAACACACACCCGAATACACACCCGAACACACACCCGACTACCACCCGAACACACACCCGAATACACACCCGAACACACACCCGAATACAACCCGAATACACACCCGAACAAACACCCGAACACACACCCGAACACACACCCGAACACACACCCGAACACACACCCGAACACACACCCGAATACAACCCGAATACACACCCGAACACACACCCGAATACACACCCGAATACAACACGAATACACACCCGAACACACACCCGAACACACACCCGAACACACACCCGAATACACACCCGAACACACCCGAACACTCAGCCGACTACAACCCGAATACACACCCGAACACACACCCGAATACACACCCGAACACACCCGAACACACACCCGAATACAACCCGAATACACACCCGAACACACACCCGAATACAACCCGAATACACACCCGAACACACACCCGAACACACACCCGAACACACACCCGAACACACACCCGAATACAACCCGAATACACACCCGAACACACACCCGAACACACACCCGAACACACACCCGAATACACACCCGAACACACACCCGAATACAACCCGAACACACACCCGAATACACACCCGAATACACACCCGAACACACACCCGAATACAACCCGAATACACACCCGAACACACACCCGATTACACACCCGAACACACTCGAATACTCACCCGAACACACAACCGAACACACACCCGAACACACACCCGAACACACACCCGAATACAACCCGAATACACACCCGAACACACACCCGACTACAACCCGAATACACACCCGAACACACACCCGAATACAACCCGAATACACACCCGAACCCACACCCGAACACACACCCGAACACACACCCGAATACAACCCGAATACACACCCGAACACACACCCGAATACACACCCGAACACACACACGAATACAACCCGAATACACACCCGAACACACACCCGAATACACACCCGAACCCACCCGAACACACACCCGACTACAACCCGAATACACACCCGAACACACACCCGAATGCAACCCGAATACACACCCGAACACACACCCGAATACAACCCGAATACACACCCGAACACACATCCGAATACACACGCGAACACACACCCGACTACCACCCGAACACACACCCGAATACACACCCGAATACAACCCGAATACACACCCGAACACACACCCGAACACACACCCGAATGCAACCCGAATACACACCCGAACACACACCCGAATACCACCCGAATACACACCCGAACACACATCCGAATACACACGCGAACACACACCCGACTACCACCCGAACACACACCCGAATACACACCCGAACACACCCGGATACTCACCCGAGCACACAACCGAACACACACCCGAATACACACCCGAACAAATACCCGAACACACACCCGAACACACACCCGAACACACACCCGAATACAACCCGAATACACACCCGAACACACACCCGAATACAACCCGAATACACACCCGAACACACACCCGAACACACACCCAAACACACATCCGAATACAACCCGAATGCACACCCGATCACACACCCGAATACACACCCGAATACAACCCGAATACTCACCCGAACACACAACCGAACACACACCCGAACACACACCCGAACACACACCCGAATACAACCCGAATACACACCCGAACACCCACCCGAATACAACCCGAATACACACCCGAACACACACAAGAATACACACCCGAACACTCCCGAATACTCACCCGAACACACAACCGAACACACACCCGAACACACACCCGAACACACACCCGAATACACACCCGAACACACACCCGAATACAACCCGAATACATACCCGAACACACACCCGAACACACACCCGAACACACACCCGAATACAAACCCGAACACACAACCGAATACAACCCGTACACACACCCGAACTCACACCCGAATACAACCCGAATACACACCACCCGAATACAAACCCGAAAACACACCCGAATACACACCCGAACACACACCCGAATACACACCCGAACACACACCCGAATACACACCCGAACACACACCCGACTACCACCCGAACACACACCCGAATACACACCCGAACACACACCCGAATACAACCCGAATACACACCCGAACAAACACCCGAACACACACCCGAACACACACCCGAACACACACCCGAACACACACCCGAACACACACCCGAATACAACCCGAATACTCACCCGAACACACACCCGAATACACACCCGAATACAACACGAATACACACCCGAACACACACCCGAACAAACACCCGAACACACACCCGAACACACACCCGAACACACACCCGAACACACACCCGAACACACACCCGAATACAACCCGAATACACACCCGAATACACACCCGAACACACACCCGAATACAACCCGAACACACACCCGAATACACACCCGAATACACACCCGAACACACACCCGAATACAACCCGAATACACACCCGAACACACACCCGATTACACACCCGAACACACCCGAATACTCACACGAACACACAACCGAACACACACCCGAACACACACCCGAACACACACCCGAATACAACCCGAATACACACCCGAACACACACCCGACTACAACACGAATACACACCCGAACACACACCCGAATACACACCCGAACACACCCGAACACACACCCGAATACATCCCGAAACACACCCGAACACACACACCCGAATACAACCCGAATACACACCCGAACACACACCCGAACACACACCCGAACACACACCCGAACACACACCCGAATACAACCCGAATACACACCCGAATACACACCCGAATACAAACCCGAAAACACACCCGAATACACACCCGAACACACACCCGAATGCAACCCGAATACACACCCGAACACACACCCGAATACACACCCGAACACACACCCGAATACACACCCGAACACACACCCGAATACAACCCGAATACACACCCGACTACAACCCGAATACACACCCGAACACACTCCCGAACACACACATGAATACAACCCGAATACACAGCCGAACACACACCCGAATACACACCCGAATACACACCCGAACACACACCCGAACACACACCCGAACACACACCCGAACACACCCGAATACAAACCCGAACACACACCCGAACACACACCCGAATACAACCCGAACACACACCCGAACACACACCCGAATACAACCCGAATACACACCCGAATACACACCCGAATACAAACCCGAAAACACACCCGAATACACACCCGAACACACACCCGAATGCAACCCGAATACACACCCGAACACACACCCGAATACACACCCGAACACACACCCGAATACACACCCGAACACACACCCGAATACAACCCGAATACACACCCGACTACAACCCGAATACACACCCGAACACACTCCCGAACACACACATGAATACAACCCGAATACACACCCGAACACACACCCGAATACACACCCGAATACACACCCGAACACACACCCGAACACACACCCGAACACACACCCGAACACACACCCGAATACAAACCCGAACACACACCCGAACACACACCCGAATACAACCCGAACACACACCCGAACACACACCCGAATTCAACCCGAATACACACCCGAATACACACCCGAATACAAACCCGAAAACACACACGAATACACACCCGAACACACACCCGAATGCAACCCGAATACACACCCGAACACACACCCGAATACACACCCGAACACACACCCGAATACACACCCGAACAAACACCCGAATACAACCCGAATACACACCCGAACAGACACCCGACTACAACCCGAATACACACCCGAACACACTCCCGAGCACACACATGAATACAACCCGAATACACACCCGAACACACACCCGAATACACACCCGAATACAACCCGAGTACACACCCGAATACAACCCGAATACACACCCGAACACACACCCGAATACAACCCGAATACACACCCGAACACACACCCGAACACACACCCGATCACACACCCGAACACACACCCGAATACAAACCCGAACACACACCCGAACACCCACCCGAATACAACCCGTACACACACCCGAACACACACCCGAATACAACCCGAATACACACCCGAATACACACCCGAATACAAACCCGAAAACACACCCGAATACACACCCGAACACACACCCGAATGCAACCCGAATACACACCCGAACACACACCCGAATACACACCCGAACACACACCCGAATACACACCCGAACACACACCCGAACACACACCCGAATACAACCCGAATACACACCCGAACAGACACCCGACAACAACCCGAATACACACCCGAACACACTCCCGAACACACACATGAATACAACCCGAATACACACCCGAACACACACCCGAATACTCACCCGAATACAACCCGACTACACACCCCAATACAACCCGAATACACACCCGAATACAACCCGAATACACACCCGAACACACACCCGAACACACACCCGAACACACACCCGAATAAAACCCGAATACACACCCGAACAGACACCCAACTACAACCCGAATACACACCCGAACACACTCCCGAACACACACATGAATACAACCCGAATACACACCCGAACACACACCCGAATACACACCCGAACACACACCCGAACACACACCCGAATACAACCCGAATACACACCCGAACAGACACCCGACTACAACCCGAATACACACCCGAACACACTCCCGAACACACACATGAATACAACCCGAATACACACCCGAACACACACCCGAATACCCACCCGAATACAACCCGACTACACACCCGAATACAACCCGAATACACACCCGAATACAACCCGAATACACACCCGAACACACACCCGAACACACACCCGAACACACATCCGAATACAACCCGAATACACACCCGAACAGACACCCAACTACAACCCGAATACACACCCGAACACACTCCCGAACACACACATGAATACAACCCGAATACACACCCGAACACACACCCGAATACACACCCGAAAACAACCCGACTACACACCCGAATACAACCCGAATACACACCCGAACACACACCCGAACACACACCCGAACACTCACCCGAACACACACCCGAATACAACCCGAATACACACCCGAATACACACGCGAACACACACCCGAATACAACCCGAATACACACCCGAACACACACCCGAACACACACCCGAATACAACCCGAATACACACCCGAACACACGCCCGAATACACACCCGAACACACACCCGAACACACCACCCGAATACAACCCGAATACACACCAGAACACACACCCGAATACACACCCGAACACACCCGAACACACACCCGACTACAACCCGAATACAACCCGAATACACACCCGAACACACACCCGAATACAACCCGAATACACACCCGAATACACACCCGAATACAACCCGAATACACACCCGAACACACACCCGAATACTCACCCGAACTCACCCGAACACACACCCGACTACAACCCGAATAAACACCCGAACACACACCCGAATACACACCCGAATACAACCCGAATACACACCCGAACACACACCCGAATGCAACCCGAATACACACTCGAACACACACCCGAATACACACCCGAACACACACCCGAATACAACCCGAACACACACCCGAACACACACCCGAATACAACCCGAATACACACCCGAACACACACCCGAACACACACCCGAATGCAACCCGAATACACACCCGAACACACACCCGAATACACACCCGAACACACACCCGAATACAACCCGAACACACACCCGAACACACACCCGAATACAACCCGAATACACACCCGAACACACATCCGAATACACACGCGAACACACACCCGACTACCACCCGAACACACAACCGAATACACACCCGAACACACCCGGATACTCACCCGGACACACAACCGAACACACACCCGAATACACACCCGAACACACCCGAACACACACCCGAATACAACCCGAATACACACCCGAACACACACCCGAATACAACCCGAATACACACCCGAACACACACCCGAACACACACCCGAACACACACCCGAACACACACCCGAATACAACCCGAATACACACCCGAACACACACCCGAACACACACCCGAACACACACCCGAATACACACCCGAACACACACCCGAATACAACCCGAACACACACCCGAATACACACCCGAATACACACCCGAACACACACCCGAATACAACCCGAATACACACCCGAACACACACCCGATTACACACCCGAACACACCCGAATACTCACCCGAACACACAACCGAACACACACCCGAACACACACCCGAACACACACCCGAATACAACCCGAATACACACCCGAACACACACCCGACTACAACCCGAATACACACCCGAACACACACCCGAATACAACCCGAATACACACCCGAACCCACACCCGAACACACACCCGAACACACACCCGAATACAACCCGAATACACACCCGAACACACACCCGAATACACACCCGAACACACACACGAATACAACCCGAATACACACCCGAACACACACCCGAATACACACCCGAACCCACCCGAACACACACCCGACTACAACCCGAATACACACCCGAACACACACCCGAATGCAACCCGAATACACACCCGAACACACACCCGAATACAACCCGAATACACACCCGAACACACATCCGAATACACACGCGAACACACACCCGACTACCACCCGAACACACACCCGAATACACACCCGAATACAACCCGAATACACACCCGAACACACACCCGAACACACACCCGAATGCAACCCGAATACACACCCGAACACACACCCGAATACCACCCGAATACACACCCGAACACACATCCGAATACACACGCGAACACACACCCGACTACCACCCGAACACACACCCGAATACACACCCGAACACACCCGGATACTCACCCGAGCACACAACCGAACACACACCCGAATACACACCCGAACAAATACCCGAACACACACCCGAACACACACCCGAACACACACCCGAATACAACCCGAATACACACCCGAACACACACCCGAATACAACCCGAATACACACCCGAACACACACCCGAACACACACCCAAACACACATCCGAATACAACCCGAATGCACACCCGATCACACACCCGAATACACACCCGAATACAACCCGAATACTCACCCGAACACACAACCGAACACACACCCGAACACACACCCGAACACACACCCGAATACAACCCGAATACACACCCGAACACCCACCCGAATACAACCCGAATACACACCCGAACACACACAAGAATACACACCCGAACACTCCCGAATACTCACCCGAACACACAACCGAACACACACCCGAACACACACCCGAACACACACCCGAATACACACCCGAACACACACCCGAATACAACCCGAATACATACCCGAACACACACCCGAACACACACCCGAACACACACCCGAACACACACCCGAATACAAACCCGAACACACAACCGAATACAACCCGTACACACACCCGAACTCACACCCGAATACAACCCGAATACACACCACCCGAATACAAACCCGAAAACACACCCGAATACACACCCGAACACACACCCGAATACACACCCGAACACACACCCGAATACACACCCGAACACACACCCGACTACCACCCGAACACACACCCGAATACACACCCGAACACACACCCGAATACAACCCGAATACACACCCGAACAAACACCCGAACACACACCCGAACACACACCCGAACACACACCCGAACACACACCCGAACACACACCCGAATACAACCCGAATACTCACCCGAACACACACCCGAATACACACCCGAATACAACACGAATACACACCCGAACACACACCCGAACAAACACCCGAACACACACCCGAACACACACCCGAACACACACCCGAACACACACCCGAACACACACCCGAATACAACCCGAATACACACCCGAATACACACCCGAACACACACCCGAATACAACCCGAACACACACCCGAATACACACCCGAATACACACCCGAACACACACCCGAATACAACCCGAATACACACCCGAACACACACCCGATTACACACCCGAACACACCCGAATACTCACACGAACACACAACCGAACACACACCCGAACACACACCCGAACACACACCCGAATACAACCCGAATACACACCCGAACACACACCCGACTACAACACGAATACACACCCGAACACACACCCGAATACACACCCGAACACACCCGAACACACACCCGAATACATCCCGAAACACACCCGAACACACACACCCGAATACAACCCGAATACACACCCGAACACACACCCGAACACACACCCGAACACACACCCGAACACACACCCGAATACAACCCGAATACACACCCGAATACACACCCGAATACAAACCCGAAAACACACCCGAATACACACCCGAACACACACCCGAATGCAACCCGAATACACACCCGAACACACACCCGAATACACACCCGAACACACACCCGAATACACACCCGAACACACACCCGAATACAACCCGAATACACACCCGACTACAACCCGAATACACACCCGAACACACTCCCGAACACACACATGAATACAACCCGAATACACAGCCGAACACACACCCGAATACACACCCGAATACACACCCGAACACACACCCGAACTCACACCCGAACACACACCCGAACACACCCGAATACAAACCCGAACACACACCCGAACACACACCCGAATACAACCCGAACACACACCCGAACACACACCCGAATACAACCCGAATACACACCCGAATACACACCCGAATACAAACCCGAAAACACACCCGAATACACACCCGAACACACACCCGAATGCAACCCGAATACACACCCGAACACACACCCGAATACACACCCGAACACACACCCGAATACACACCCGAACACACACCCGAATACAACCCGAATACACACCCGACTACAACCCGAATACACACCCGAACACACTCCCGAACACACACATGAATACAACCCGAATACACACCCGAACACACACCCGAATACACACCCGAATACACACCCGAACACACACCCGAACACACACCCGAACACACACCCGAACACACACCCGAATACAAACCCGAACACACACCCGAACACACACCCGAATACAACCCGAACACACACCCGAACACACACCCGAATTCAACCCGAATACACACCCGAATACACACCCGAATACAAACCCGAAAACACACACGAATACACACCCGAACACACACCCGAATGCAACCCGAATACACACCCGAACACACACCCGAATACACACCCGAACACACACCCGAATACACACCCGAACAAACACCCGAATACAACCCGAATACACACCCGAACAGACACCCGACTACAACCCGAATACACACCCGAACACACTCCCGAGCACACACATGAATACAACCCGAATACACACCCGAACACACACCCGAATACACACCCGAATACAACCCGAGTACACACCCGAATACAACCCGAATACACACCCGAACACACACCCGAATACAACCCGAATACACACCCGAACACACACCCGAACACACACCCGATCACACACCCGAACACACACCCGAATACAAACCCGAACACACACCCGAACACCCACCCGAATACAACCCGTACACACACCCGAACACACACCCGAATACAACCCGAATACACACCCGAATACACACCCGAATACAAACCCGAAAACACACCCGAATACACACCCGAACACACACCCGAATGCAACCCGAATACACACCCGAACACACACCCGAATACACACCCGAACACACACCCGAATACACACCCGAACACACACCCGAACACACACCCGAATACAACCCGAATACACACCCGAACAGACACCCGACAACAACCCGAATACACACCCGAACACACTCCCGAACACACACATGAATACAACCCGAATACACACCCGAACACACACCCGAATACTCACCCGAATACAACCCGACTACACACCCCAATACAACCCGAATACACACCCGAATACAACCCGAATACACACCCGAACACACACCCGAACACACACCCGAACACACACCCGAATAAAACCCGAATACACACCCGAACAGACACCCAACTACAACCCGAATACACACCCGAACACACTCCCGAACACACACATGAATACAACCCGAATACACACCCGAACACACACCCGAATACACACCCGAACACACACCCGAACACACACCCGAATACAACCCGAATACACACCCGAACAGACACCCGACTACAACCCGAATACACACCCGAACACACTCCCGAACACACACATGAATACAACCCGAATACACACCCGAACACACACCCGAATACCCACCCGAATACAACCCGACTACACACCCGAATACAACCCGAATACACACCCGAATACAACCCGAATACACACCCGAACACACACCCGAACACACACCCGAACACACATCCGAATACAACCCGAATACACACCCGAACAGACACCCAACTACAACCCGAATACACACCCGAACACACTCCCGAACACACACATGAATACAACCCGAATACACACCCGAACACACACCCGAATACACACCCGAAAACAACCCGACTACACACCCGAATACAACCCGAATACACACCCGAACACACACCCGAACACACACCCGAACACTCACCCGAACACACACCCGAATACAACCCGAATACACACCCGAATACACACGCGAACACACACCCGAATACAACCCGAATACACACCCGAACACACACCCGAACACACACCCGAATACAACCCGAATACACACCCGAACACACGCCCGAATACACACCCGAACACACACCCGAACACACCACCCGAATACAACCCGGATACACACCAGAACACACACCCGAATACACACCCGAACACACCCGAACACACACCCGACTACAACCCGAATACAACCCGAATACACACCCGAACACACACCCGAATACAACCCGAATACACACCCGAATACACACCCGAATACAACCCGAATACACACCCGAACACACACCCGAATACTCACCCGAACTCACCCGAACACACACCCGACTACAACCCGAATAAACACCCGAACACACACCCGAATACACACCCGAATACAACCCGAATACACACCCGAACACACACCCGAATGCAACCCGAATACACACTCGAACACACACCCGAATACACACCCGAACACACACCCGAATACAACCCGAACACACACCCGAATACAACCCGAATACACACCCGAACACACACCCGAACACACACCCGAATGCAACCCGAATACACACCCGAACACACACCCGAATACACACCCGAACACACACCCGAATACAACCCGAACACACACCCGAACACACACCCGAATACAACCCGAATACACACCCGAACACACATCCGAATACACACGCGAACACACACCCGACTACCACCCGAACACACAACCGAATACACACCCGAACACACCCGGATACTCACCCGGACACACAACCGAACACACACCCGAATACACACCCGAACAAATACCCGAACACACACCCGAACACACACCCGAACACACATCCGAATACAACCCGAATACACACCCGAACACACACCTGAATACAACCCGAATACACACCCGAACACACACCCGAACACACACCCAAACACACATCCGAATACAACCCGAATGCACACCCGATCACACACCCGAATACACACCCGAATACAACCCGAATACTCACCCGAACACACAACCGAACACACACCCGAACACACACCCGAACACACACCCGAATGCAACCCGAATACACACCCGAACACCCACCCGAATACAACCCGAATACACACCCGAACACACACCCGAATACACACCCGAACACACCCGAATACTCACCCGAACACACAACCGAACACACACCCGAACACACACCCGAACACACACCCGAATACACACCCGAACACACACCCGAATACAACCCGAATACATACCCGAACACACACCCGAACACACACCCGAACACACACCCGAATACAAACCCGAACACACAACCGAATACAACCCGTACACACACCCGAACTCACACCCGAATACAACCCGAATACACACCACCCGAATACAAACCCGAAAACACACCCGAATACACACCCGAACACACACCCGAATACACACCCGAACACACACCCGAATACACACCCGAACACACACCCGACTACCACCCGAACACACACCCGAATACACACCCGAACACACACCCGAATACAACCCGAATACACACCCGAACAAACACCCGAACACACACCCGAACACACACCCGAACACACACCCGAACACACACCCGAATACAACCCGAATACACACCCGAACACACACCCGAATACACACCCGAATACAACACGAATACACACCCGAACACACACCCGAACACACACCCGAACACACACCCGAATACACACCCGAACACACCCGAACACCCACCCGACTACAACCCGAATACACACCCGAACACACACCCGAATACACACCCGAACACACCCGAACACACACCCGAATACAACCCGAATACACACCCGAACACACACCCGAATACAACCCGAATACACACCCGAACACACACCCGAACACACACCCGAACACACACCCGAACACACACCCGAATACAACCCGAATACACACCCGAACACACACCCGAACACACACCCGAACACACACCCGAATACACACCCGAACACACACCCGAATACAACCCGAACACACACCCGAATACACACCCGAATACACACCCGAACACACACCCGAATACAACCCGAATACACACCCGAACACACACCCGATTACACACCCGAACACACCCGAATACTCACCCGAACACACAACCGAACACACACCCGAACACACACCCGAACACACACCCGAATACAACCCGAATACACACCCGAACACACACCCGACTACAACCCGAATACACACCCGAACACACACCCGAATACAACCCGAATACACACCCGAACCCACACCCGAACACACACCCGAACACACACCCGAATACACACCCGAACACACACACGAATACAACCCGAATACACACCCGAACACACACCCGAATACACACCCGAACCCATCCGAACACACACCCGACTACAACCCGAATACACACCCGAACACACACTCGAATACACACCCGAATACAACCCGAATACACACCCGAACACACACCCGAACACACACCCGAATGCAACCCGAATACACACCCGAACACACACCCGAATACAACCCGAATACACACCCGAACACACATCCGAATACACACGCGAACACACACCCGACTACCACCCGAACACACACCCGAATACACACCCGAATACAACCCGAATACACACCCGAACACACACCCGAACACACACCCGAATGCAACCCGAATACACACCCGAACACACACCCGAATACACACCCGAACACACACCCGAATACAACCCGAACACACACCCGAACACACACCCGAATACAACCCGAATACACACCCGAACACACATCCGAATACACACGCGAACACACACCCGACTACCACCCGAACACACACCCGAATACACACCCGAACACACCCGGATACTCACCCGAACACACAACCGAACACACACCCGAATACACACCCGAACAAATACCCGAACACACACCCGAACACACACCCGAACACACACCCGAATACAACCCGAATACACACCCGAACACACACCCGAATACAACCCGAATACACACCCGAACACACACCCGAACACACACCCAAACACACATCCGAATACAACCCGAATGCACACCCGATCACACACCCGAATACACACCCGAATACAACCCGAATACTCACCCGAACACACAACCGAACACACACCCGAACACACACCCGAACACACACCCGAATACAACCCGAATACACACCCGAACACCCACCCGAATACAACCCGAATACACACCCGAACACACACAAGAATACACACCCGAACACACCCGAATACTCACCCGAACACACAACCGAACACACACCCGAACACACACCCGAACACACACCCGAATACACACCCGAACACACACCCGAATACAACCCGAATACATACCCGAACACACACCCGAACACACACCCGAACACACACCCGAACACACACCCGAATACAAACCCGAACACACAACCGAATACAACCCGTACACACACCCGAACTCACACCCGAATACAACCCGAATACACACCACCCGAATACAAACCCGAAAACACACCCGAATACACACCCGAATACAACCCGAATACACACCCGAACACACACCCGAATACACACCCGAACACACCCGAATACTCACCCGAACACACAACCGAACACACAATCGAACACACACCCGAACACACACCCGAATACACACCCGAACACACACCCGAATACAACCCGAATACATACCCGAACACACACCCGAACACACACCCGAACACACACCCGAATACAAACCCGAACACACAACCGAATACAACCCGTACACACACCCGAACTCACACCCGAATACAACCCGAATACACACCACCCGAATACAAACCCGAAAACACACCCGAATACACACCCGAACACACACCCGAATACACACCCGAACACACACCCGAATACACACCCGAACACACACCCGACTACCACCCGAACACACACCCGAATACACACCCGAACACACACCCGAATACAACCCGAATACACACCCGAACAAACACCCGAACACACACCCGAACACACACCCGAACACACACCCGAACACACACCCGAACACACACCCGAATACAACCCGAATACACACCCGAACGCACACCCGAATACACACCCGAATACAACACGAATACACACCCGAACACACACCCGAACACACACCCGAACACACACCCGAATACTCACCCGAACACACCCGAACACCCACCCGACTACAACCCGAATACACACCCGAACACACACCCGAATACACACCCGAACACACCCGAACACACACCCGAATACAACCCGAATACACACCCGAACACACACCCGAATACAACCCGAATACACACCCGAACACACACCCGAACACACACCCGAACACACACCCGAACACACACCCGAATACAACCCGAATACACACCCGAACACACACCCGAACACACACCCGAACACACACCCGAATACACACCCGAACACACACCCGAATACAACCCGAACACACACCCGAATACACACCCGAATACACACCCGAACACACATCCGAATACAACCCGAATACACACCCGAACACACACCCGATTACACACCCGAACACACCCGAATACTCACCCGAACACACAACCGAACACACACCCGAACACACACCCGAACACACACCCGAATACAACCCGAATACACACCCGAACACACACCCGACTACAACCCGAATACACACCCGAACACACACCCGAATACAACCCGAATACACACCCGAACCCACACCCGAACACACACCCGAACACACACCCGAATACAACCCGAATACACACCCGAACACACACCCGAATACACACCCGAACACACACACGAATACAACCCGAATACACACCCGAACACACACCCGAATACACACCCGAACCCACCCGAACACACACCCGACTACAACCCGAATACACACCCGAACACACACTCGAATACACACCCGAATACAACCCGAATACACACCCGAACACACACCCGAACACACACCCGAATGCAACCCGAATACACACCCGAACACACACCCGAATACAACCCGAATACACACCCGAACACACATCCGAATACACACGCGAACACACACCCGACTACCACCCGAACACACACCCGAATACACACCCGAATACAACCCGAATACACACCCGAACACACACCCGAACACACACCCGAATGCAACCCGAATACACACCAGAACACACACCCGAATACACACCCGAACACACACCCGAATACAACCCGAACACACACCCGAACACACACCCGAATACAACCCGAATACACACCCGAACACACATCCGAATACACACGCGAACACACACCCGACTACCACCCGAACACACACCCGAATACACACCCGAACACACCCGGATACTCACCCGAACACACAACCGAACACACACCCGAATACACACCCGAACAAATACCCGAACACACACCCGAACACACACCCGAACACACACCCGAATACAACCCGAATACACACCCGAACACACACCCGAATACAACCCGAATACACACCCGAACACACACCCGAACACACACCCAAACACACATCCGAATACAACCCGAATGCACACCCGATCACACACCCGAATACACACCCGAATACAACCCGAATACTCACCCGAACACACAACCGAACACACACCCGAACACACACCCGAACACACACCCGAATACAACCCGAATACACACCCGAACACCCACCCGAATACAACCCGAATACACACCCGAATACACACAAGAATACACACCCGAACACACCCGAATACTCACCCGAACACACAAACGAACACACACCCGAACACACACCCGAACACACACCCGAATACACACCCGAACACACACCCGAATACAACCCGAATACATACCCGAACACACACCCGAACACACACCCGAACACACACCCGAACACACACCCGAATACAAACCCGAACACACAACCGAATACAACCCGTACACACACCCGAACTCACACCCGAATACAACCCGAATACACACCACCCGAATACAAACCCGAAAACACACCCGAATACACACCCGAACACACACCCGAATACACACCCGAACACACACCCGAATACACACCCGAACACACACCCGACTACCACCCGAACACACACCCGAATACACACCCGAACACACACCCGAATACAACCCGAATACACACCCGAACAAACACCCGAACACACACCCGAACACACACCCGAACACACACCCGAACACACACCCGAATACAACCCGAATACACACCCGAACACACACCCGAATACACACCCGAATACAACACGAATACACACCCGAACACACACCCGAACAAACACCCGAACACACACCCGAACACACACCCGAACACACACCCGAACACACACCCGAACACACACCCGAATACAACCCGAATACACACCCGAATACACACCCGAACACACACCCGAATACAACCCGAACACACACCCGAATACACACCCGAATACACACCCGAACACACACCCGAATACAACCCGAATACACACCCGAACACACACCCGATTACACACCCGAACACACCCGAATACTCACACGAACACACAACCGAACACACACCCGAACACACACCCGAACACACACCCGAATTCAACCCGAATACACACCCGAACACACACCCGACTACAACACGAATACACACCCGAACACACACCCGAATACACACCCGAACACACCCGAACACACACCCGAATACATCCCGAAACACACCCGAACACACACACCCGAATACAACCCGAATACACACCCGAACACACACCCGAACACACACCCGAACACACACCCGAATACAACCCGAATACACACCCGAATACACACCCGAATACAAACCCGAAAACACACCCGAATGCACACCCGAACACACACCCGAATGCAACCCGAATACACACCCGAACACACACCCGAATACACACCCGAACACACACCCGAATACACACCCGAACACACACCCGAATACAACCCGAATACACACCCGACTACAACCCGAATACACACCCGAACACACTCCCGAACACACACATGAATACAACCCGAATACACAGCCGAACACACACCCGAATACACACCCGAATACACACCCGAACACACACCCGAACACACACCCGAACACACACCCGAACACACCCGAATACAAACCCGAACACACACCCGAATACAACCCGAACACACACCCGAACACACACCCGAATACAACCCGAATACACACCCGAATACACACCCGAATACAAACCCGAAAACACACCCGAATACACACCCGAACACACACCCGAATGCAACCCGAATACACACCCGAACACACACCCGAATACACACCCGAACACACACCCGAATACAACCCGAATACACACCCGACTACAACCCGAATACACACCCGAACACACTCCCGAACACACACATGAATACAACCCGAATACACACCCGAACACACACCCGAATACACACCCGAATACACACCCGAACACACACCCGAACACACACCCGAACACACACCCGAATACAAACCCGAACACACACCCGAACACACACCCGAATACAACCCGAACACACACCCGAACACACACCCGAATTCAACCCGAATACACACCCGAATACACACCCGAATACAAACCCGAAAACACACACGAATACACACCCGAACACACACCCGAATGCAACCCGAATACACACCCGAACACACACCCGAATACACACCCGAACACACACCCGAATACACACCCGAACAAACACCCGAATACAACCCGAATACACACCCGAACAGACACCCGACTACAACCCGAATACACACCCGAACACACTCCCGAGCACACACATGAATACAACCCGAATACACACCCGAACACACACCCGAATACACACCCGAATACAACCCGAGTACACACCCGAATACAACCCGAATACACACCCGAACACACACCCGAATACAACCCGAATACACACCCGAACACACACCCGAACACACACCCGATCACACACCCGAACACACACCCGAATACAAGCCCGAACACACACCCGAACACACACCCGAATACAACCCGAACACACACCCGAACACACACCCGAATACAACCCGAATACACACCCGAATACACACCCGAATACAAACCCGAAAACACACTCGAATACACACCCGAACACACACCCGAATGCAACCCGAATACACACCCGAACACACACCCGAATACACACCCGAACACACACCCGAATACACACCCGAACACACACCCGAACACACACCCGAATACAACCCGAATACACACCCGAACAGACACCCGACTACAACCCGAATACACACCCGAACACACACATGAATACAACCCGAATACACACCCGAACACACACCCGAATACTCACCCGAATACAACCCGACTACACACCCCAATACAACCCGAATACACACCCGAATACAACCCGAATACACACCCGAACACACACCCGAACACACACCCGAACACACACCCGAATACAACCCGAATACACACCCGAACAGACACCCAACTACAACCCGAATACACACCCGAACACACTCCCGAACACACACATGAATACAACCCGAATACACACCCGAACACACACCCGAATACACACCCGAACACACACCCGAACACACACCCGAATACAACCCGAATACACACCCGAACAGACACCCGACTACAACCCGAATACACACCCGAACACACACCCGAATACCCACCCGAATACAACCCGACTACACACCCGAATACAACCCGAATACACACCCGAATACAACCCGAATACACACCCGAACACACACCCGAACACACACCCGAACACACACCCGAATACAACCCGAATACACACCCGAACAGACACCCAACTACAACCCGAATACACACCCGAACACACTCCCGAACACACACATGAATACAACCCGAATACACACCCGAACACACACCCGAATACACACCCGAAAACAACCCGACTACACACCCGAATACAACCCGAATACACACCCGAACACACACCCGAACACACACCCGAACACTCACCCGAACACACACCCGAATACAACCCGAATACACACCCGAATACACACGCGAACACACACCCGAATGCAACCCGAATACACACCCGAACACACACCCGAACACACACCCGAATACAACCCGAATACACACCCGAACACACGCCCGAATACACACCCGAACACACACCCGAACACACACCCGAATACAACCCGAATACACACCAGAACACACACCCGAATACACACCCGAACACACCCGAACACACACCCGACGACAACCCGAATACAACCCGAATACACACCCGAACACACACCCGAATACAACCCGAATACACACCCGAATACACACCCGAATACAACCCGAATACACCCCCGAACACACACCCGAATACACACCCGAACTCACCCGAACACACACCCGACTACAACCCGAATAAACACCCGAACACACACCCGAATACACACCCGAATACAACCCGAATACACACCCGAACACACACCCGAATGCAACCCGAATACACACTCGAACACACACCCGAATACACACCCGAACACACACCCGAATACAACCCGAACACACACCCGAACACACACCCGAATACAACCCGAATACACACCCGAACACACACCCGAATACACACCCGAACACACACCCGACTACCACCCGAACACACCCGAATACACACCAGAACACACCCGAATACTCACCCGAACACACAACCGAACACACACCCGAATACACACCCGAACACACACCCGAATACAACCCGAATACACACCCGAACACCCACCCGAATACAACCCGAATACACAGCCGAACACACACCAGAACACACACGCGAACACACACCCGAATACAAACCCGAACACACACCCGAACACACACCCGAATACAACCCGAACACACACCCGAACACACCCGAATACAACCCGAATACACACCCGACCACACACCCGAATACAACCCGAATACACACCCGAACAGACACCCGAGTACAACCCGAATACACACCCGAATACACACCGGAAAACAACCCGAATACACACCCTAATACACACCCGTATACAAACCCGAAAGCACACCCGAATACACACCCGAACACACACCCGAACACACACCCGAACACACACCCGAACACACACCCGAATACATCCCGAATACACACCCGAACACACACACGAATATACACCCGAACACACCCGAATACTCACCCGGACACACAACCGAACACACACCCGAACACACACCCGAATACAACCCGAATACACACCCGAACACACACCCGAATACAACCCGAATACACACCCGAACACACACCCGAACACACACGCGAACACACACCCGAATACAACCCGAATACACACCCGAACACAAACCCGAACACACACCCGAATACAACCCGAATACACACCCGAACACACACCCGAACACACACCCGAATACAACCCGAATACACACCAGAACACACACCCGAATACACACCCGAACACACCCGAACACACACCCGACTACAACCCGAATACACACCCGAACACACACCCGAATGCAACCCGAATAAACACGCGAACACACACCCGAATACACACCCGAACACCACCCGAATACACACCCGAACACACACCCGAATACAACCCGAACACACACCCGAACACACACCCGAATACAACCCGAATACACACCCGAACACACACGCGAATACAAACCCGAACACACACCCAACTACCACCCGAACACACACCCGAATACACACCCGAACACCCCCGAATACTCACCCGAACACACAACCGAACACACACCCGAACACATACCCGAATACAACCCGAATACACACCCGAACACCCACCCGAATACACACGCGAACACACATCCGAATACAACCCGAATACACACCCGAACACAAACCCGAACACACACCCGAATACAACCCGAATACACACCCGAACACACGCCCGAATACACACCCGAACACACACCCGAACACACACCCGAATACAACCCGAATACACACCAGAACACACACCCGAATACACACCCGAACACACCCGAACACACACCCGACTACAACCCGAATACACACCCGAACACACACCCGACTACAACCCGAACACACACCCGAATACACACCCGAACACACACCCGAACACACACACGAATACAACCCGAATACACACCCGAATACAGACCCGAATACAACCCGAACACACACCCGAACACACACCCGAACACACACCCGAATACAACCCGAATACACACCCGAATACACACCCGAATACAAACCCGAAAACACACCCGAATACACACCCGAACACACACCCGAATGCAACCCGAATACACACCCGAACACACACCCGAATACAACCCGAATACACACCCGAACACACACCCGAACACACACCCGACTACAACCCGAATACACACCCGAACACACACCCGAATACACACCCGAATACACACTGGAAAACAACCCGAAAACACACCCTAATACACACCAGTATACAAACCCGAAAGCACACCCGAATACACACCCGAACACACACCCGAACACACACCCGAACACACTCCCGAACACACCCGAACACACACCCGGCTACATCCCGAATACACACCCGAACACACACACGAATATACACCCGAACACACCCGAATACTAACCCGGACACACAACCGAACACACACCCGAACACACACCCGAATACAACCCGAAAACACACCCGAACACACAGCCGAATACAACCCGAATACACACCCGAACACACACCCGAACACACACCCGAATACAACCCGAATACACACCCGAACACACACCCGAATACACACCCGAACACACACCCGAACACACACCCGAATACAACCCGAATACACACCCGAACACACACCCGAATACACACCCGAACTCACCCGAACACACACCCGACTACAACCCGAATACACACCCGAACACACACTCGAATACACACCCGAATACAACCCGAATACACACCCGAACACACACCCGAATGCAACCCGAATAAACACGCGAACACACACCCGAATACACACCCGAACACACACCCGAATACACACCCGAACACACACCCGAATACAACCCGAACACACACCCGAACACACACCCGAATACAACCCGAATACACACCCGAACACACACCCGAATACAAACCCGAACACACACCAGACTACCACCCGAACACACAACCGAACACACACCCGAACACACACCCGAACACACACCCGAATACAACCCGAATACACACCCGAACACCCACTCGAATACACACGCGAACACACACCCGAATACAACCCGAATACACACCCGAACACACACCCGAACACACACCCGAATACAACCCGAATACACACCCGAACACACGCCCGAATACACACCCGAACACACACCCGAACACACACCCGAATACAACCCGAATACACACCAGAACACACACCCGAATACACACCCGAACACACCCGAACACACACCCGACTACAACCCGAATACACACCCGAACACACACCCGAATACACACCCGAATACAACCCGAATACACACCCGAACACACACCCGACTACAACCCGAACACACTCCCGAATACACACCCGAACAAACACCCGAACACACACACGAATACAACCCGAATACACACCCGAATACAGACCCGAATACAACCCGAACACACACCCGAACACACACCCGAACACACACCCGAATACAACCCGAATACACACCCGAATACACACCCGAATACAAACCCGAAAACACACCCGAATACACACCCGAACACACACCCGAATGCAACCCAAATACACACCCGAACACACACCCGAATACAACCCGAATACACACCCGAACACACACCCGAACACACACCCGAATACAACCCGAATACACACCCGAACACACACCCGAACACACACCCGAATACAACCCGAATACAAACCCGAATACACACCCGAATACACACCCGAACACACCCGAACACACACCCGACTACAACCCGAATACACACCCGAACACACACTCGAATACACACCCGAATACAACCCGAATACACACCCGAACACACACCCGAATGCAACCCGAATAAACACGCGAACACACACCCGAATACACACCCGAACACACACCCGAATACACACCCGAACACACACCCGAATACAACCCGAACACACACCCGAACACACACCCGAATACAACCCGAATACACACCCGAACACACACCCGAATACAAACCCGAACACACACCAGACTACCACCCGAACACACAACCGAACACACACCCGAACACACACCCGAATACAACCCGAATACACACCCGAACACACGCCCGAATACACACCCGAACACACACCCGAACACACACCCGAACACACACCCGAATACAACCCGAATACACACCCGAATACACTCCCGAATACAAACCCGAAAACACACCCGACTACAACCCGAACACACACCCGAATACACACCCGAACAAACACCCGAACACACACACGAATACAACCCGAATACACACCCGAATACAGACCCGAATACAACCCGAACACACACCCGAACACACACCCGAACACACACCCGAATACAACCCGAATACACACCCGAATACACACCCGAATACAAACCCGAAAACACACCCGAATACACACCCGAACACACACCCGAATGCAACCCAAATACACACCCGAACACACACCCGAATACAACCCGAATACACACCCGAACACACACCCGAACACACACCCGAATACAACCCGAATACACACCAGAACACACACCCGAATACACACCCGAACACACCCGAACACACACCCGACTACAACCCGAATACACACCCGAACACACACCCGAATACACACCCGAATACAACCCGAATACACACCCGAACACACACCCGACTACAACCCGAACACACACCCGAATACACACCCGAACAAACCCCCGAACACACACACGAATACAACCCGAATACACACCCGAATACAGACCCGAATACAACCCGAACACACACCCGAACACACACCCGAACACACACCCGAATACAACCCGAATACACACCCGAATACACACCCGAATACAAACCCGAAAACACACCCGAATACACACCCGAACACACACCCGAATGCAACCCAAATACACACCCGAACACACACCCGAATACAACCCGAATACACACCCGAACACACACCCGAACACACACCCGAATACAACCCGAATACACACCCGAACACACACCCGAACACACACCCGAATACAACCCGAATACAAACCCGAATACACACCCGAATACACACCCGAACACACCCGAACACACACCCGACTACAACCCGAATACACACCCGAACACACACCCGAATTCACACCCGAACACACCCGAATACTCACCCGGACACACAACCGAACACACACCCGAACATACACCCGAATACAACCCGAATACACACCCGAACACACACCCGAATACAACCCGAATACACACCCGAACCCACACCCGAACACACACCCGAACACACACCCGAATACAACCCGAATACACACCCGAACACACACCCGAATACACACCCGAACACACACCCGAACACACACCCGAATACAACCCGAATACACACCCGAACACACACATGAATACACACCCGAACTCACCCGAACACACACCCAACTACAACCCGAATACACACCCGAACACACACCCGAATACACACCCGAATACAACCCGAATACACACCCAAACACACACCCGAACACACACCCGAATGCAACCCGAATACACACCCGAACACACACCCGAATACACACCCGAACACACACCCGAATACAACCCGAACACACACCCGAACACACACCCGAATACAACCCGAATACACACCCGAACACACATCCGAATACACACGCGAACACACCCGGATACTCACCCGAACACACAACCGAACACACACCCGAATACACACCCGAACAAACACCCGAACACACACCCGAACACACACTCGAATTCAACCCGAATACACACCCGAACACACACCCAAATACAACCCGAATACACACCCGAACACACACCCGAATACAACCCGAATACACACCCGAACACACACCCGAACACACTCCCGAATACACACCCGAACACACACCCGAATACAACCCGAACACACACCCGAACACACACCCGAATGCAACCCGAACAAACACCCGACTACAATCCGAATACACACCCGAATACACACCCGAACACACACCCGAACACACACCCGAATACAACCCGAATACACACCCGAACACACACCCGAACACACACCCGAATACAACCCGAATACACACCCGAATACACACCCGAACACACCCGAACACACACCCGACTACAACCCGAATACACACCCGAACACACACCCGAATTCACACCCGAAAACACACCCGAATACACACCCGAACACACACCCGAATGCAACCCAAATACACACCCGAACACACACCCGAATACAACCCGAATACACACCCGAACACACACCCGAACACACACCCGAATACAACCCGAATACACACCCGAACACACACCCGAACACACACCCGAATACAACCCGAATACAAACCCGAATACACACCCGAATACACACCCGAACACACCCGAACACACACCCGACTACAACCCGAATACACACCCGAACACACACTCGAATACACACCCGAATACAACCCGAATACACACCCGAACACACACCCGAATGCAACCCGAATAAACACGCGAACACACACCCGAATACACACCCGAACACACACCCGAATACACACCCGAACACACACCCGAATACAACCCGAACACACACCCGAACACACACCCGAATACAACCCGAATACACACAAACACACACCCGAATACAAACCCGAACACACACCAGACTACCACCCGAACACACAACCGAACACACACCCGAACACACACCCGAATACAACCCGAATACACACCCGAACACACGCCCGAATACACACCCGAACACACACCCGAACACACACCCGAACACACACCCGAATACAACCCGAATACACACCCGAATACACACCCGAATACAAACCCGAAAACACACCCGACTACAACCCGAACACACACCCGAATACACACCCGAACAAACACCCGAACACACACACGAATAC
This sequence comes from Cryptocephalus primarius, assembly GCA_963576515.1. NCBI lineage: Eukaryota > Metazoa > Arthropoda > Insecta > Coleoptera > Chrysomelidae > Cryptocephalus > Cryptocephalus primarius. Next base: position 5,850,723 of record OY754951.1, on the reverse strand, counting down.
AACCCGAATACACACCCGAATACAGACCCGAATACAACCCGAACACACACCCGAACACACACACGAACACACACCCGAATACAACCCGAATACACACCCGAATACACACCCGAATACAAACCCGAAAACACACCCGAATACACACCCGAACACACACCCGAATGCAACCCAAATACACACCCGAACACACACCCGAATACAACCCGAATACACACCCGAACACACACCCGAACACACACCCGAATACAACCCGAATACACACCAGAACACACACCCGAATACACACCCGAACACACCCGAACACACACCCGACTACAACCCGAATACACACCCGAACACACACCCGAATACACACCCGAATACAACCCGAATACACACCCGAACACACACCCGACTACAACCCGAACACACACCCGAATACACACCCGAACAAACACCCGAACACACACACGAATACAACCCGAATACACACCCGAATACAGACCCGAATACAACCCGAACACACACCCGAACACACACCCGAACACACACCCGAATACAACCCGAATACACACCCAAATACACACCCGAATACAAACCCGAAAACACACCCGAATACACACCCGAACACACACCCGAATGCAAACCAAATACACACCCGAACACACACCCGAATACAACCCGAATACACACCCGAACACACACCCGAACACACACCCGAATACAACCCGAATACACACCCGAACACACACCCGAACACACACCCGAATACAACCCGAATACAAACCCGAATACACACCCGAATACACACCCGAACACACCCGAACACACACCCGACTACAACCCGAATACACACCCGAACACACACCCGAATTCACACCCGAACACACCCGAATACTCACCCGGACACACAACCGAACACACACCCGAACATACACCCGAATACAACCCGAATACACACCCGAACACACACCCGAATACAACCCGAATACACACCCGAACCCACACCCGAACACACACCCGAACACACACCCGAATACAACCCGAATACACACCCGAACACACACCCGAATACACACCCGAACACACACCCGAACACACACCCGAATACAACCCGAATACACACCCGAACACACACATGAATACACACCCGAACTCACCCGAACACACACCCAACTACAACCCGAATACACACCCGAACACACACCCGAATACACACCCGAATACAACCCGAATACACACCCAAACACACACCCGAACACACACCCGAATGCAACCCGAATACACACCCGAACACACACCCGAATACACACCCGAACACACACCCGAATACAACCCGAACACACACCCGAACACACACCCGAATACAACCCGAATACACACCCGCACACACATCCGAATACACACGCGAACACACCCGGATACTCACCCGAACACACAACCGAACACACACCCGAATACACACCCGAACAAACACCCGAACACACACCCGAACACACACTCGAATACAACCCGAATACACACCCGAACACACACCCAAATACAACCCGAATACACACCCGAACACACACCCGAATACAACCCGAATACACACCCGAACACACACCCGAACACACACCCGAATACACACCCGAACACACACCCGAATACAACCCGAACACACACCCGAACACACACCCGAATGCAACCCTAATACACACCCGAACACACACCCGAATACAACCCGAATACACACCCGAACAAACACCCGACTACAATCCGAATACACACCCGAATACACACCCGAACACACACCCGAACACACACCCGAATACAACCCGAATACACACCCGAACACACACCCGAACACACACCCGAATACAACCCGAATACACACCCGAATACACACCCGAACACACCCGAACACACACCCGACTACAACCCGAATACACACCCGAACACACACCCGAATTCACACCCGAACACACCCGAATACTCACCCGGACACACAACCGAACACACACCCGAACACACACCCGAATACAACCCGAATACACACCCGAACACACACCCGAACACACACCCGAATACAACCCGAATACACACCCGAACACACGCCCGAATACACACCCGAACACACACCCGAACACACACCCGAATACAACCCGAATACACACCAGAACACACACCCGAATACACACCCGAACACACCCGAACACACACCCGACTACAACCCGAATACACACCCGAACACACACCCGAATACACACCCGAATACAACCCGAATACACACCCGAAGACACACCCGACTACAACCCGAACACACTATCGAATACACACCCGAACAAACACCCGAACACACACACGAATACAACCCGAATACACACCCGAATACAGACCCGAATACAACCCGAACACACACCCGAACACACACCCGAACACACACCCGAATACAACCCGAATACACACCCGAATACAAACCCGAAAACACACCCGAATACACACCCGAACACACACCCGAATGCAACCCAAATACACACCCGAACACACACCCGAATACAACCCGAATACACACCCGAACACACACCCGAACACACACCCGAATACAACCCGAATACAAACCCGAACACACACCCGAACACACACCCGAATACAACCCGAATACAAACCCGAATACACACCCGAATACACACCCGAACACACCCGAACACACACCCGACTACAACCCGAATACACACCCGAACACACACTCGAATACACACCCGAATACAACCCGAATACACACCCGAACACACACCCGAATGCAACCCGAATAAACACGCGAACACACACCCGAATACACACCCGAACACACACCCGAATACACACCCGAACACACACCCGAATACAACCCGAACACACACCCGAACACACACCCGAATACAACCCGAATACACACCCGAACACACACCCAAATACAAACCCGAACACACACCAGACTACCACCCGAACACACAACCGAACACACACCCGAACACACACCCGAATACAACCCGAATACACACCCGAACACACGCCCGAATACACACCCGAACACACACCCGAACACACACCCGAACACACACCCGAATACAACCCGAATACACACCCGAATACACACCCGAATACAAACCCGAAAACACACCCGACTACAACCCGAACACACACCCGAATACACACCCGAACAAACACCCGAACACACACACGAATACAACCCGAATACACACCCGAATACACACCCGAACACACACCCGAACACACACCCGAATACAACCCGAATACACACCCGAACACACACCCGAACACACACCCGAATACAACCCGAATACAAACCCGAATACACACCCGAATACACACCCGAACACACCCGAACACACACCCGACTACAACCCGAATACACACCCGAACACACACTCGAATACACACCCGAATACAACCCGAATACACACCCGAACACACACCCGAATGCAACCCGAATAAACACGCGAACACACACCCGAATACACACCCGAACACACACCCGAATACACACCCGAACACACACCCGAATACAACCCGAACACACACCCGAACACACACCCGAATACAACCCGAATACACACAAACACACACCCGAATACAAACCCGAACACACACCAGACTACCACCCGAACACACAACCGAACACACACCCGAACACACACCCGAATACAACCCGAATACACACCCGAACACACGCCCGAATACACACCCGAACACACACCCGAACACACACCCGAACACACACCCGAATACAACCCGAATACACACCCGAATACACACCCGAATACAAACCCGAAAACACACCCGACTACAACCCGAACACACACCCGAATACACACCCGAACAAACACCCGAACACACACACGAATACAACCCGAATACACACCCGAATACAGACCCGAATACAACCCGAACACACACCCGAACACACACACGAACACACACCCGAATACAACCCGAATACACACCCGAATACACACCCGAATACAAACCCGAAAACACACCCGAATACACACCCGAACACACACCCGAATGCAACCCAAATACACACCCGAACACACACCCGAATACAACCCGAATACACACCCGAACACACACCCGAACACACACCCGAATACAACCCGAATACACACCAGAACACACACCCGAATACACACCCGAACACACCCGAACACACACCCGACTACAACCCGAATACACACCCGAACACACACCCGAATACACACCCGAATACAACCCGAATACACACCCGAACACACACCCGACTACAACCCGAACACACACCCGAATACACACCCGAACAAACACCCGAACACACACACGAATACAACCCGAATACACACCCGAATACAGACCCGAATACAACCCGAACACACACCCGAACACACACCCGAACACACACCCGAATACAACCCGAATACACACCCAAATACACACCCGAATACAAACCCGAAAACACACCCGAATACACACCCGAACACACACCCGAATGCAACCCAAATACACACCCGAACACACACCCGAATACAACCCGAATACACACCCGAACACACACCCGAACACACACCCGAATACAACCCGAATACACACCCGAACACACACCCGAACACACACCCGAATACAACCCGAATACAAACCCGAATACACACCCGAATACACACCCGAACACACCCGAACACACACCCGACTACAACCCGAATACACACCCGAACACACACCCGAATTCACACCCGAACACACCCGAATACTCACCCGGACACACAACCGAACACACACCCGAACATACACCCGAATACAACCCGAATACACACCCGAACACACACCCGAATACAACCCGAATACACACCCGAACCCACACCCGAACACACACCCGAACACACACCCGAATACAACCCGAATACACACCCGAACACACACCCGAATACACACCCGAACACACACCCGAACACACACCCGAATACAACCCGAATACACACCCGAACACACACATGAATACACACCCGAACTCACCCGAACACACACCCAACTACAACCCGAATACACACCCGAACACACACCCGAATACACACCCGAATACAACCCGAATACACACCCAAACACACACCCGAACACACACCCGAATGCAACCCGAATACACACCCGAACACACACCCGAATACACACCCGAACACACACCCGAATACAACCCGAACACACACCCGAACACACACCCGAATACAACCCGAATACACACCCGAACACACATCCGAATACACACGCGAACACACCCGGATACTCACCCGAACACACAACCGAACACACACCCGAATACACACCCGAACAAACACCCGAACACACACCCGAACACACACTCGAATACAACCCGAATACACACCCGAACACACACCCAAATACAACCCGAATACACACCCGAACACACACCCGAATACAACCCGAATACACACCCGAACACACACCCGAACACACACCCGAATACACACCCGAACACACACCCGAATACAACCCGAACACACACCCGAACACACACCCGAATGCAACCCTAATACACACCCGAACACACACCCGAATACAACCCGAATACACACCCGAACAAACACCCGACTACAATCCGAATACACACCCGAATACACACCCGAACACACACCCGAACACACACCCGAATACAACCCGAATACACACCCGAACACACACCCGAACACACACCCGAATACAACCCGAATACACACCCGAATACACACCCGAACACACCCGAACACACACCCGACTACAACCCGAATACACACCCGAACACACACCCGAATTCACACCCGAACACACCCGAATACTCACCCGGACACACAACCGAACACACACCCGAACACACACCCGAATACAACCCGAATACACACCCGAACACACACCCGAACACACACCCGAATACAACCCGAATACACACCCGAACACACGCCCGAATACACACCCGAACACACACCCGAACACACACCCGAATACAACCCGAATACACACCAGAACACACACCCGAATACACACCCGAACACACCCGAACACACACCCGACTACAACCCGAATACACACCCGAACACACACCCGAATACACACCCGAATACAACCCGAATACACACCCGAAGACACACCCGACTACAACCCGAACACACTATCGAATACACACCCGAACAAACACCCGAACACACACACGAATACAACCCGAATACACACCCGAATACAGACCCGAATACAACCCGAACACACACCCGAACACACACCCGAACACACACCCGAATACAACCCGAATACACACCCGAATACAAACCCGAAAACACACCCGAATACACACCCGAACACACACCCGAATGCAACCCAAATACACACCCGAACACACACCCGAATACAACCCGAATACACACCCGAACACACACCCGAACACACACCCGAATACAACCCGAATACACACCCGAACACACACCCGAACACACACCCGAATACAACCCGAATACAAACCCGAATACACACCCGAATACACACCCGAACACACCCGAACACACACCCGACTACAACCCGAATACACACCCGAACACACACTCGAATACACACCCGAATACAACCCGAATACACACCCGAACACACACCCGAATGCAACCCGAATAAACACGCGAACACACACCCGAATACACACCCGAACACACACCCGAATACACACCCGAACACACACCCGAATACAACCCGAACACACACCCGAACACACACCCGAATACAACCCGAATACACACCCGAACACACACCCAAATACAAACCCGAACACACACCAGACTACCACCCGAACACACAACCGAACACACACCCGAACACACACCCGAATACAACCCGAATACACACCCGAACACACGCCCGAATACACACCCGAACACACACCCGAACACACACCCGAACACACACCCGAATACAACCCGAATACACACCCGAATACACACCCGAATACAAACCCGAAAACACACCCGACTACAACCCGAACACACACCCGAATACACACCCGAACAAACACCCGAACACACACACGAATACAACCCGAATACACACCCGAATACAGACCCGAATACAACCCGAACACACACCCGAACACACACCCGAACACACACCCGAATACAACCCGAATACACACCCGAATACACACCCGAATACAAACCCGAAAACACACCCGAATACACACCCGAACACACACCCGAATGCAACCCAAATACACACCCGAACACACACCCGAATACAACCCGAATACACACCCGAACACACACCCGAACACACACCCGAATACAACCCGAATACACACCAGAACACACACCCGAATACACACCCGAACACACCCGAACACACACCCGACTACAACCCGAATACACACCCGAACACACACCCGAATACACACCCGAATACAACCCGAATACACACCCGAACACACACCCGACTACAACCCGAACACACACCCGAATACACACCCGAACAAACACCCGAACACACACACGAATACAACCCGAATACACACCCGAATACAGACCCGAATACAACCCGAACACACACCCGAACACACACCCGAACACACACCCGAATACAACCCGAATACACACCCGAATACACACCCGAATACAAACCCGAAAACACACCCGAATACACACCCGAACACACACCCGAATGCAACCCAAATACACACCCGAACACACACCCGAATACAACCCGAATACACACCCGAACACACACCCGAACACACACCCGAATACAACCCGAATACACACCCGAACACACACCCGAACACACACCCGAATACAACCCGAATACAAACACGAATACACACCCGAATACACACCCGAACACACCCGAACACACACCCGACTACAACCCGAATACACACCCGAACACACACCCGAATTCACACCCGAACACACCCGAATACTCACCCGGACACACAACCGAACACACACCCGAACATACACCCGAATACAACCCGAATACACACCCGAACACACACCCGAATACAACCCGAATACACACCCGAACCACACCCGAACACACACCCGAACACACACCCGAATACAACCCGAATACACACCCGAACACACACCCGAATACACACCCGAACACACACCCGAACACACACCCGAATACAACCCGAATACACACCCGAACACACACATGAATACACACCCGAACTCACCCGAACACACACCCAACTACAACCCGAATACACACCCGAACACACACCCGAATACACACCCGAATACAACCCGAATACACACCCAAACACACACCCGAACACACACCCGAATGCAACCCGAATACACACCCGAACACACACCCGAATACACACCCGAACACACACCCGAATACAACCCGAACACACACCCGAACACACACCCGAATACAACCCGAATACACACCCGAACACACATCCGAATACACACGCGAACACACCCGGATACTCACCCGAACACACAACCGAACACACACCCGAATACACACCCGAACAAACACCCGAACACACACCCGAACACACACTCGAATACAACCCGAATACACACCCGAACACACACCCAAATACAACCCGAATACACACCCGAACACACACCCGAATACAACCCGAATACACACCCGAACACACACCCGAACACACACCCGAATACACACCCGAACACACACCCGAATACAACCCGAACACACACCCGAACACACACCCGAATGCAACCCGAATACACACCCGAACACACACCCGAATACAACCCGAATACACACCCGAACAAACACCCGACTACAATCCGAATACACACCCGAATACACACCCGAACACACACCCGAACACACACCCGAATACAACCCGAATACACACCCGAACACACACCCGAACACACACCCGAATACAACCCGAATACACACCCGAATACACACCCGAACACACACCCGAATTCACACCCGAACACACCCGAATACTCACCCGGACACAACCGAACACACACCCGAACACACACCCGAATACAACCCGAATACACACCCGAACACACACCCGAATACAACCCGAATACACACCCGAACCCACACCCGAACACACACCCGAACACACACCCGAATACAACCCGAATACACACCCGAACACACACCCGAATACACACCCGAACACACACCCGAACACACACACGAATACAACCCGAATACACACCCGAACACACACCCGAATACACACCCGAACCCACCCGAACACACACCCGACTACAACCCGAATACACACCCGAACACACACCCGAATACACACCCGAATACAACCCGAATACACACCCGAACACACACCCGAACACACACCCGAATGCAACCCGAATACACACCCGAACACACACCCGAATACACACCCGAACACACACCCGAATACAACCCGAACACACACCCGAACACACACCCGAATACAACCCGAATACACACCCGAACACACATCCGAATACACACGCGAACACACACCCGACCACCACCCGAACACACACCCGAATACACACCCGAATACAACCCGAATACACACCCGAACACACACCCGAACACACACCCGAATGCAACCCGAATACACACCCGAACACACACCCGAATACACACCCGAACACACACCCGAATACAACCCGAACACACACCCGAACACACACCCGAATACAACCCGAATACACACCCGAACACACATCCGAATACACACGCGAACACACACCCGACTACCACCCGAACACACACCCGAATACACACCCGGATACTCACCCGAACACACAACCGAACACACACCCGAATACACACCCGAACAAATACCCGAACACACACCCGAACACATACCCGAACACACACCCGAATACAACCCGAATACACACCCGAACACACACCCGAATACAACCCGAATACACACCCGAACACACACCCGAACACACACCCAAACACACATCCGAATACAACCCGAATGCACACCCGATCACACACCCGAATACACACCCGAATACAACCCGAATACTCACCCGAACACACAACCGAACACACACCCGAACACACACCCGAACACACACCCGAATACAACCCGAATACACACCCGAACACCCACCCGAATACAACCCGAATACACACCCGAACACACACCCGAATACACACCCGAACACACCCGAATACTCACCCGAACACACAACCGAACACACACCCGAACACACACCCGAACACACACCCGAATACACACCCGAACACACACCCGAATACAACCCGAATACATACCCGAACACACACCCGAACACACACCCGAACACACACCCGAACACACACCCGAATACAAACCCGAACACACAACCGAATACAACCCGTACACACACCCGAACTCACACCCGAATACAACCCGAATACACACCACCCGAATACAAACCCGAAAACACACCCGAACACACACCCGAATACAACCCGAATACACACCCGAACACACACCCGAATACACACCCGAACACACACCCGACTACCACCCGAACACACACCCGAATACACACCCGAACACACACCCGAATACAACTCGAATACACACCCGAACAAACACCCGAACACACACCCGAACACACACCCGAACACACACCCGAACACACACCCGAACACACACCCGAATACAACCCGAATACACACCCGAACACACACCCGAATACACACCCGAATACAACACGAATACACACCCGAACACACACCCGAACACACACCCGAATACACACCCGAACACACACCCGACCACAACCCGAATACACACCCGAACACACACCCGAATACACACCCGAACACACCCGAACACACACCCGAATACAACCCGAATACACACCCGAGCACACACCCGAATACAACCCGAATACACACCCGAACACACACCCGAACACACACCCGAACACACACCCGAACACACACCCGAATACAACCCGAATACACACCCGAACACACACCCGAACACACACCCGAACACACACCCGAATACACACCCGAACACACACCCGAATACAACCCGAATACACACCAGAACACACACCCGAATACACACCCGAACACACCCGAACACACACCCGACTACAACCCGAATACAACCCGAATACACACCCGAACACACACCCGAATACAACCCGAATACACACCCGAATACACACCCGAATACAAACCGAATACACACCCGAACACACACCCGAATACACACCCGAACTCACCCGAACACACACCAGACTACAACCCGAATACACACCCGAACACACACCCGAATACACACCCGAATACAACCCGAATACACACCCGAACACACACCCGAAAGCAACCCGAATACACACTCGAACACACACCGGAATACACACCCGAACACACACCCGAATACAACCCGAACACACACCCGAACACACACCCGAATACAACCCGAATACACACCCGAACACACACCCGAATACACACCCGAACACACACCCGACTGCCACCCGAACACACCCGAATACACACCAGAACACACCCGAATACTCACCCGAACACACAACCGAACACACACCCGAATACACACCCGAACACACACCCGAATACAACCCGAATACACACCCGAACACCCACCCGAATACAACCCGAATACACACCCGAACACACACCCGAACACACACCCGAACACAAACCCGAATACACACCCGACCACACACCCGAATACAACCCGAATACACACCCGAACAGACACCCGAGTACAACCCGAATACACACCGGAAAACAACCCGAATACACACCCTAATACACACCCGTATACAAACCCGAAAGCACACCCGAATACACACCCGAACACACACCCGAACACACACCCAAACACACACCCGAACACACACCCGAACACACCCGAACACACACCCGACTACATCCCGAATACACACCCGAACACACACACGAATATACACCCGAACACACCCGAATACTCACCCGGACACACAACCGAACACACACCCGAATACAACCCGAATACACACCCGAACACACACCCGAATACAACCCGAATACACACCCGAACACACACCCGAACACACACCCGAACACACACCCGAATACAACCCGAATACACACCCGAACACACACCCGAATACACACCCGAACACACACCCGAACACACACCCGAATACAACCCGAATACACACCCGAACACACACCCGAATACACACCCGAACTCACCCGAACACACACCCGACTACAACCCCAATACACACCCGAACACACACCCGAATGCAACCCGAATAAACACGCGAACACACACCCGAATACACACCCGAACACACACCCGAATACACACCCGAACACACACCCGAATGCAACCCGAACACACACCCGAACACACACCCGAATACAACCCGAATACACACCCGAACACACACCCGAATACAAACCCGAACACACACCCGACTACCACCCGAACACACACCCGAATACACACCCGAACACATCCGAATACTCACCCGAACACACAACCGAACACACACCCGAACACACACCCGAACACACACCCGAATACAACCCGAATACACACCCGAACACCCACCCGAATACACACGCGAACACACACCCGAATACAACCCGAATACACACCCGAACACACACCCGAACACAGACCCGAATACAACCCGAATACACACCCGAACACACGCCCGAATACACACCCGAACACACACCCGAACACACACCCGAATACAACCCGAATACACACCAGAACACACACCCGAATACACACCCGAACACACCCGAACACATACCCGACTACAACCCGAATACACACCCGAACACACACCCGAATACACACCCGAATACAACCCGAATACACATCCGAACACACACCCGACTAAAACCCGAACACACACCCGAATACACACCCGAACACACACCCGAACACACACACGAATACAACCCGAATACACACCCGAATACAGACCCGAATACAACCCGAACACACACCCGAACACACACCCGAACACACACCCGAATACAACCCGAATACACACCCGAATACACACCCGAATACAAACCCGAAAACACACTCGAATACACACCCGAACACACACCCGAATGCAACCCGAATACACACCCGAACACACACCCGAATACAATCCGAATACACACCCGAACACACACCCGAACACACACCCGAATACAACCCGAATACACACCCGAACACACACCCGAACACACACCCGAATACAACCCGAATACACACCCGAATACACACCCGAATACACACCTGAACACACCCGAACACACACCCGACTGCAACCCGAATACACACCCGAACACACACCCGAATTCACACCCGAACACACCCGAATACTCACCCGGACACACAACCGAACACACACCCGAACATACACCCGAATACAACACGAATACACACCCGAACACACACCCGAATACAACCCGAATACACACCCGAACCCACACCCGAACACACACCCGAACACACACCCGAATACAACCCGAATACACACCCGAACACACACCCGAATACACACCCGAACACACACCCGAATACAACCCGAATACACACCCGAACACACACATGAATACACACCCGAACTCACCCGAACACACACCCGACTACAACCCGAATACACACCCGAACACACACCCGAATACACACCCGAATACAACCCGAATACACACCCGAACACACACCCGAACACACACCCGAATGCAACCCGAATACACACCCGAACACACACCCGAATACACACCCGAACACACACCCGAATACAACCCGAACACACACCCGAACACACACCCGAATACAACCCGAATACACACCCGAACACACATCCGAATACACACGCGAACACACACCCGACTACCACCCGAACACACACCCGAATACACACCCGAACACACCCGGATACTCACCCGAACACACAACCGAACACACACCCGAATACACACCCGAACAAAAACCCGAACACACACCCGAACACACACCCGAATACAACCCGAATACTCACCCGAACACACACCCAAATACAACCCGGATACACACCCGAACACACACCCGAATACAACCCGAATACACACCCGAACACACACCCGAACACACACCCGAATACACACCCGAACACACACCCGAACACACACCCGAATACAACCCGAACACACACCCGAACACACACCCGAATGCAACCCGAATACACACCCGAACACACACCCGAATACAACCCGAATACACACCCGAACAAACACCCGACTACAATCCGAATACACACTCGAATACACACCCGAACACACACCCGAACACACACCCGAATACATCCCGAATACACACCCGAACACACCCGAACACACACCCGACTACAACCCGAATACACACCCAACCACACACCCGAATTCACACCCGAACACACCCGAATACTCACCCGGACACACAACCGAACACACACCCGAATACAACCCGAATACACACCCGAACACACACCCGAATACACACCCGAACACACACCCGAACACACACACGAATACAACCCGAATACACACCCGAACACACACCCGAATACACACCCGAACTCACCCGAACACACACCCGACTACAACCCGAATACACACCCGAACAGACACCCGAATACACACCCGAATACAACCCGAATACACACCCGAACACACACCCGAACACACACCCGAATGCAACCCGAATACACACCCGAACACACACCCGAATACACACCCGAACACACACCCGAATACAACCCGAACACACACCCGAACACACACCCGAATACAACCCGAATACACACAAGAACACACATCCGAATACACACGCGAACACACACCCGACTACCACCCGAACACACACCCGAATACAACCCGAATACACACCCGAACACACACCCGAACACACACCCGAATGCAACCCGAAAACACACCCGAACATACACCCGAATACACACCCGAACACACACCCGAACACAACCCGAACACACACCCGAACACACACCCGAACACACACCCGAATACAACCCGAATACACACCCGAACACACATCCGAATACACACGCGAACACACACCCGACTACCACCCGAACACACACCCGAATACACACCCGAACACACCCGGATACTCACCCGAACACACAACCGAACAAACACCCGAATACACACCCGAACAAATACCCGAACACACACCCGAACACACACCCGAACACACACCCGAATACAATCCGAATACACACCCGAACACACACTCGAAGACAACCCGAATACAAACCCGACGAATACAACCCGAATACACAGCCGAACACACACCAGAACACACACCCGAACACACACCCGAATACAAACCCGAATACACACCCGACCACACACCCGAATACAACCCGAATACACACCCGAACAGACACCCGAGTACAACCCGAATACACACCGGAAAACAACCCGAATACACACCCTAATACACACCCGTATACAAACCCGAAAGCACACCCGAATACACACCCGAACACACACCCGAACACACACCCAAACACACACCCGAACACACACCCGAACACACCCGAACACACACCCGACTACATCCCGAATACACACCCGAACACACACACGAATATACACCCGAACACACCCGAATACTCACCCGGACACACAACCGAACACACACCCGAATACAACCCGAATACACACCCGAACACACACCCGAATACAACCCGAATACACACCCGAACACACACCCGAACACACACCCGAACACACACCCGAATACAACCCGAATACACACCCGAACACACACCCGAATACACACCCGAACACACACCCGAACACACACCCGAATACAACCCGAATACACACCCGAACACACACCCGAATACACACCCGAACTCACCCGAACACACACCCGACTACAACCCGAATACACACCCGAACACACTCGAATACACACCCGAATACAACCCGAATACACACCCGAACACACACCCGAATGCAACCCGAATAAACACGCGAACACACACCCGAATACACACCCGAACACACACCCGAATACACACCCGAACACACACCCGAATGCAACCCGAACACACACCCGAACACACACCCGAATACAACCCGAATACACACCCGAACACACACCCGAATACAAACCCGAACACACACCCGACTACCACCCGAACACACACCCGAATACACACCCGAACACACCCGAATACTCACCCGAACACACAACCGAACACACACCCGAACACACACCCGAACACACACCCGAATACAACCCGAATACACACCCGAACACCCACCCGAATACACACGCGAACACACACCCGAATACAACCCGAATACACACCCGAACACACACCCGAACACAGACCCGAATACAACCCGAATACACACCCGAACACACGCCCGAATACACACCCGAACACACACCCGAACACACACCTGAATACAACCCGAATACACACCAGAACACACACCCGAATACACACCCGAACACACCCGAACACATACCCGACTACAACCCGAATACACACCCGAACACACACCCGAATACACACCCGAATACAACCCGAATACACATCCGAACACACACCCGACTAAAACCCGAACACACACCCGAATACACACCCGAAAACACACCCGAACACACACACGAATACAACCCGAATACACACCCGAATACAGACCCGAATACAACCCGAACACACACCCGAACACACATCCGAACACACACCCGAATACAACCCGAATACACACCCGAATACACACCCGAATACAAACCCGAAAACACACCCGAATACACACCCGAACACACACCCGAATGCAACCCGAATACACACCCGAACACACACCCGAATACAATCCGAATACACACCCGAACACACACCCGAACACACACCCGAATACAACCCGAATACACACCCGAACACACACCCGAACACACACCCGAATACAACCCGAATACACACCCGAATACACACCCGAATACACACCCGAATACACACCTGAACACACCCGAACACACACCCGACTGCAACCCGAATACACACCCGAACACACACCCGAATTCACACCCGAACACACCCGAATACTCACCCGGACACACAACCGAACACACACCCGAACATACACCCGAATACAACACGAATACACACCCGAACACACACCCGAATACAACCCGAATACACACCCGAACCCACACCCGAACACACACCCGAACACACACCCGAATACAACCCGAATACACACCCGAACACACACCCGAATACACACCCGAACACACACCCGAACACACACCCGAATACAACCCGAATACACACCCGAACACACACATGAATACACACCCGAACTCACCCGAACACACACCCGACTACAACCCGAATACACACCCGAACACACACCCGAATACACACCCGAATACAACCCGAATACACACCCGAACACACACCCGAACACACACCCGAATGCAACCCGAATACACACCCGAACACACACCCGAATACACACCCGAACACACACCCGAATACAACCCGAACACACACCCGAACACACACCCGAATACAACCCGAATACACACCCGAACACACATCCGAATACACACGCGAACACACACCCGACTACCACCCGAACACACACCCGAATACACACCCGAACACACCCGGATACTCACCCGAACACACAACCGAACACACACCCGAATACACACCCGAACAAAAACCCGAACACACACCCGAACACACACCCGAATACAACCCGAATACACACCCACCCGAACACACACCCAAATACAACCCGAATACACACCCGAACACACACCCGAATACAACCCGAATACACACCCGAACACACACCCGAACACACACCCGAATACACACCCGAACACACACCCGAACACACACCCGAATACAACCCGAACACACACCCGAACACACACCCGAATGCAACCCGAATACACACCCGAACACACATCCGAATACAACCCGAATACACACCAGAACAAACACCCGACTACAATCCGAATACACACTCGAATACACACCCGAACACACACCCGAACACACACCCGAATACAACCCGAATACACACCCGAACACACACCCGAACACACACCCGAATACAACCCGAATACACACCCGAACACACCCGAACACACACCCGACTACAACCCGAATACACACCCAAACACACACCCGAATTCACACCCGAACACACCCGAATACTCACCCGGACACACAACCGAACACACACCCGAACACACACCCGAATACAACCCGAATACACACCCGAACACACACCCGAATACAACCCGAATACACACCCGAACCCACACCCGAACACACACCCGAACACACACCCGAATACAACCCGAATACACACCCGAACACACACCCGAATACACACCCGAACACACACCCGAACACACACACGAATACAACCCGAATACACACCCGAACACACACCCGAATACACACCCGAACTCACCCGAACACACACCCGACTACAACCCGAATACACACCCGAACAGACACCCGAATACACACCCGAATACAACCCGAATACACACCCGAACACACACCCGAACACACACCCGAATGCAACCCGAATACACACCCGAACACACACCCGAATACACACCCGAACACACACCCGAATACAACCCGAACACACACCCGAACACACACCCGAATACAACCCGAATACACACAAGAACACACATCCGAATACACACGCGAACACACACCCGACTACCACCCGAACACACACCCGAATACAACCCGAATACACACCCGAACACACACCCGAACACACACCCGAATGCAACCCGAATACACACCCGAACATACACCCGAATACACACCCGAACACACACCCGAATAAAACCCGAACACACACCCGAACACACACCCGAACACACACCCGAATACAACCCGAATACACACCCGAACACACATCCGAATACACACGCGAACACACACCCGACTACCACCCGAACACACACCCGAATACACACCCGAACACACCCGGATACTCACCCGAACACACAACCGAACAAACACCCGAATACACACCCGAACAAATACCCGAACACACACCCGAACACACACCCGAACACACACCCGAATACAATCCGAATACACACCCGAACACACACCCGAATACAACCCGAATACACTCCCGAACACACACCCGAACACACATCCGAATACAACCCGAATGCACACCCGATCACACACCCGAATACACACCCGAATACAACCCGAATACTCACCCGAACACACAACCGAACACACACCCGAACACACACCCGAACACACACCCGAATACAACCCGAATACACACCCGAACACCCACCCGAATACAACCCGAATACACACCCGAACACACACCCGAATACACACCCGAATACTCACCCGAACACACAACCGAACACACACCCGAACACACACCCGAACACACACCCGAATACACACCCGAACACACACCCGAATACAACCCGAATACATACCCGAACACACACCCGAACACACACCCGAACACACACCCGAACACACACCCGAATACAAACCCGAACACACAACCGAATACAACCCGTACACTCACCCGAACTCACACCCGAATACAACCCGAATACACACCACCCGAATACAAACCCGAAAACACACCCGAATACACACCCGAACACACACCCGAATACAACCCGAATACACACCCGAACACACACCCGAATACACACCCGAACACACACCCGACTACCACTCGAACACACACCCGAATACACACCCGAACACACACCCGAATACAACCCGAATACACACCCGAACAAACACCCGAACACACACCCGAACACACACCCGAACACACACCCGAACACACTCCCGAACACACACCCGAATACAACCCGAATACATACCCGAACACACACCCGAATACACACCCGAATACAACACGAATACACACCCGAACACACACCCGAACACACACCCGAACACACACCCGAATACACACCCGAACACACCCGAACACACACCCGACTACAACCCGAATACACACCCGAACACACACCCGAATACACACCCGAACACACCCGAACACACACCCGAATACAACCCGAATACACACCCGAACACACACCCGAATACAACCCGAATACACACCCGAACACACACCCGAACACACACCCGAACACACACCTGAACACACACCCGAATATAAACCCGAACACACACCCGAATACAATCCGAATACACACCGGAACACACACCCGAATACAACCCGAATACACACCCGAACACACACCCGAATGCAACCCGAATAAACACGCGAACACACACCCGAATACACACAAGAACACACACCCGAATACACACCCGAACACACACCCGAATACAACCCGAACACACCCGAACACACACCCGAATACAGCCCGAATACACACCCGAACACACACCCGAATACAAACCCGAACACACACCCGACTACCACCCGAACACACACCCGAATACACACCCGAACACACCCGAATACTCAATCGAACACACAACCGAACACACACCCGAACACACACCCGAACACACACCCGAATGCAACCCGAATACACACCCGAACACCCACCCGAATACAACCCGAATACACACCCGAACACACACCCGAACACACACCCGAACACACACTCGAAGACAACCCGAATACGAACCCGAACACACACCCGAATACACACCCGAATACAACCCGTATACACACCCTAATACACACCCGAATACAAACCCGTAAGCACACCCGAATACACACCCGAACACACTCCCGAAAACACACCCGAACACACACCCGAACACACACCCGAACACACACCCGAATACAACCCGAATACACACCCGAACACACACCCGAACACACACCCGAATACACACCCGAACACACCCGAACACCCACCCGACTACAACCCGAATACACACCCGAACACACACCCGAATACACACCCGAACACACCCGAACACCCACCCGACTACAACCCGAATACACACCCGAACACACACCCGAATACACACCCGAACACACCCGAACACACACCCGACTACAAACCGAATACACACCCGAACACACTCCCGAACACACACCCGAATACACCCGAATACTCACCCGAACACACACCCGAATGCAACCCGAATACACACCCGAACACACACCCGAACACACACCCGAACACACACCCGAACACACACCCGAACACACACCCGAATACAACCCGAATACACACCCGAACACACACCCGAATACAACCCGAATACACACCCGAAAACACACCCGAACACACACCCGAATACAACCCGAATACACACCCGAATACACACCCGAATACACACCCGAACACACACCCGAATACATCCCGAATACACACCCGAACACACACCCGAATACAACCCGAATACACACCCGAACACACCCGAATACTCACCCGGACACACAACCGAACACACACCCGAACACACACCCGAATAAAACCCGAATACACACCCGAACACACACCCGAATACAACCCAAATACACACCCGAACACACACCCGAACACCCACCCGAATACAACCCGAATACACACCCGAACACACACCCGAATACACACCCAAACACACCCGAACACACACCCGAATACATCCCGAATACACACCCGAACACACACCCGAATACAACCCGAATACACACCCGAACACACACCCGAATACAACCCGAACACACACTCGAACACACCAGAATACAACCCGAATACACACCCGAATACACACCCGAATACAAACCCGAAAACACACCCGAATACACACCCGAACACACACCCGAATGCAACCCGAATACCCACCCGAACACACACATGAATACACAACCGAACACACACCCGAGTGCAACCCGAATACACACCCGAACACACACATGAATACACACCCGAACACACACCCGAGTACAACCCGAATACACACCCGAACACACTCCCGAACACACACATGAATACAACCCGAATACACACCCGAACACACACCCGAATACACACGCGAACACACACCCGAATAAAACCCGAATACTCACCAGAACACACACCCGAGTACACACCCGAACACACACCCGAATACAACCCGAATACACACCCGAAAACACACCCGAACACACACCCGACTACAACCCGAATACACACCCGAACACACACCCGAATACACACCCGAATACAACCCGAATACACACCCGAACACACACCCGAATACAACCCGAACACACACCCGAACACACACCCGAACACACACCCGAATACAACCCGAATACACGCCCGAACACACACCCGAATACACACCCGAACACACACCCAAATACACACCCGAACACACACCCGAATACAACCCGAACACACACAAGAATACAACCCGAATTCACACCCGAACACACACCCGAATACACACCCGAACACACCCGAACACACACCCGACTACAACCCGAATACACACCCGAACACACACCCGAATACAACCCGAATACACACCCGACTACAACCCGAATACACACCCGAACACACACCCGAATACACACCCGAATACAACCCGAATACACACCCGAACACACACCCGAATACAACCCGAACACACACCCGAACACACACCCGAACACACACCCGAATACAACCCGAATACACGCCCGAACACACACCCGAATACACACCCGAACACACACCCAAATACACACCCGAACAGACACCCGAATACAACCCGAACACACACAAGAATACAACCCGAATTCACACCCGAACACACACCCGAATACACACCCGAACACACACCCGACTACAACCCGAATACACACCCGAACACACCCGAATACACACCCGAACACACACCCGAACACACACCCGAATACAACCCGAATACACACCCGAATACAGACCCGAATACAACCCGAACACACACCCGAACACACACCCGAACACACACCCGAATACAACCCGAATACACACCCGAACACACACCCGAACACACACCCGAATACACACCCGAATACAACCCGAATACACACCCGAACACACACCCGAACACACACCCGAATACACACCCGAATACAACCCGAATACACACCCGAACACACACCCGAACACACACCCGAATGCAACCCGAATACACACCCGAACACACACCCGAATACACACCCGAACACACACCCGAATACAACCCGAACACACACCCGAACACACACCCGAATACAACCCGAATACACACCCGAACACACATCCGAATACACACCCGAACACACACCCGACTACCACCCGAACACACAACCGAACACACACCCGAATACACACCCGAACACACACCCGAACACACACACGAACACACACCCGAATACAACCCGAATACACACCCGAACACACACCCGAATACAAACCCGAACACACACCCGAACACACACCCGAACACACACCCGAATACACACCCGAACACACACCCGAACACACACCCGAATACAACCCGAACACACACCCGAACACACACCCAACTACAATCCGAATACACACCCGAACACACTCCCGAACACACACCCGAATACAACCCGAATACACACCCGAACACACACCCGAATACAACCCGAATACACACCCGAACACACACCCGAACACACACCCGAATACACACCCGAACACACACCCGAACACACACCCGAATACAACCCGAACACACACCCGAACACACACCCGAATGCAACCCGAAAACACACCCGAACACACACCCGAATACAACCCGAATACACACCCGAACAAACACCCGACTACAATCCGAATACACACCCGAACACACTCCCGAACACATACCCGAATACAACCCGAATACACACCCGAACAAACACCCGACTACAATCCGATTACACACCCGAACACACTCCCGAACACACACCCGAATACAACCCGAATACACACCCGAACACCCACCCGAATACAACCCGAATACACACCCGAACACACACCCGAATACACCCGAATACTCACCCGAACACACAACCGAACACACACCCGAACACACACCCGAACACACACCCGAATACACACCCGAACACACACCCGAATACAACCCGAATACATCCCCGAACACACACCCGAACACACACCCGAACACACACTCGAACACACACCCGAACACACACCCGAATGCAAACCCGAACACACAACCGAATACAACCCGTACACACACCCGAACTCACACCCGAATACAACCCGAATACACACCACGCGAATACAAACCCGAAAACACACCCGAATACACACCCGAACACACACACGAATACAACCCGAATACACACCCGAACACACACCCGAATACACACCCGAACACACACCCGACTACCACCCGAACACACACCCGAATACACACCCGAACACACACCCTAATACAACCCGAATACACACCCGAATACACACCCGAACACACACCCGAACACACACCCGAACAAACACCCGAACACACACCCGAACACACACCCGAATACAACCCGAATACACACCCGAACACACACCCGAATACACACCCGAATACAACACGAATACACACCCGAACACACACCCGAACACACACCCGAACACACAGCCGAATACACACCCGAACACACACCCGACTACAACCCGAATACACACCCGAACACACACCCGAATACACACCCGAACACACCCGAACACACACCCGAATACAACCCGAATACACACCCGAACACACACCCGAATTCAACCCGAATACACACCCGAACACACACCCGAACACACACCCGAACACACACCTGAACACACACCCGAATACAAACCCGAACATACACCCGAACACACACCCGATCACACACCCGAACACACACCCGAATACAACCCGAATACACACCCGAACACACACCCGAATACACACCCGAACACACACCCGAACACACCCGAACACACACCCAAATACAACCCGAATACACACCCGAACACACACCCGAATGCAACCCGAATACACACCCGAACACACACCCGAATACACACCCGAACACACGCCCGAATACACACCCGAATACACACCCGAATACAACCCGAATACACACCCGAATACACACCCGAATACAAACCCGAAAACACACCCGAATACACACCCGAATACAACCCGAACACACACCCGAACACACACCCGAACACACACCCGAATACAACCCGAATACACAATCGAACACACACCCGAATACACACCCGAACAAACACCCGAACACACACCCGAATACAACCCGAATACACACCCGAACACACACCCGAATACACACCCGTACACACCCGAACACACACCCGACTACAACCCGAATACACACCCGTACACACACCCGAATACACACCCGAATACAACCCGAATACACACCCGAACACACACCCGAACACACACCCGAATGCAACCCGAATACACACCCGAACACAAACCCGAACACACACCCGACTACCACCCGAATACACACCCGAACACACACCCGAATACACACCCGAACACACACCCGAACACACACCCGAATACAACCCGAACACACACCCGAACACACACCCGAACACACACCCGAATGCAACCCGAATACACACCCGAACACACACCCGAATACACACCCGAACACACACCCGAATACAACCCGAACACACACCCGAATACAAACCGAATACACACCCGAACACACACCCGAATACACACCCGTACACACTCGAACACACACCCGACTACAACCCGAATACACACCCGAATACACACCCGAACACAACCGAATACTCCCCCGAATACACAACCGAACACACACCCGAACACACACCCGAATACAACCCGAATACACACCCGAACACCCACCCGAATACAACCCGAATACACACCCGAACACACACCCGAACACACACCCGAACACACAAACGAACACACACTCGAATACAACCCGAATACAAACCAGAACACACACCCGAATACACACCCGAATACAAACCGAATACACACCAGAACACACACCCGAATACACACCCGAACACACCCGAACACACACCCGACTACAACCCGAATACACACCCGAACACACACCCGAATACACACCCGAATACAACCCGAATACACACCCGAACACACACCCGAATACAACCCGAACACACACCCGAACACACACCCGAACACACACCCGAATACAACCCGAATACACGCCCGAACACACACCCGAATACACACCCGAACACACACCCGAATACACACCCGAACACACACCCGAATACAACCCGAACACACACCCGAATACAACCCGAATTCACACCCGAACACACACCCGAATACACACCCGAACACACACCCGAACACACACCCGAATACAAACCCGAACATACAACCGAATACAACCCGTACACACACCCGAACTCACCCCCGAATACAACCCGAATACACACCCGAACACACACCCGAATACAACCCGAACACACACCCGAATACAACCCGAATTCACACCCGAACACACACCCGAATACACACCCGAACACACACCCGAACACACACCCGAACACACACCCGAATACAAACCCGAACACACAACCGAATACAACCCGTACACACACCCGAACTCACACCCGAACACACACCCGAATACACACCCGAACACACACCCGAATACACACCCGAACACACACCCGAATACAACCCGAACACACACCCGAATACAACCCGAATTCACACCCGAACACACACCCGAATACACACCCGAACACACACCCGAACACACACCCGAACACACACCCGAATACAAACCCGAACACACAACCGAATACAACCCGTACACACACCCGAACTCACACCCGAATACAACCCGAATACACACCACCCGAATACAAACCCGAAAACACACCCGAACACACTCCCGAACACACACCCGAATACAACCCGAATACACACCCGAACAAACACCCGACTACAATCCGAATACACACCCGAACACACTCCCGAACACACACCCGAATACAACCCGAATACACACCCGAACACCCACCCGAATACAACCCGAATACACACCCGAACACACACCCGAATACACCCGAATACTCACCCGAACACACAACCGAACACACACCCGAACACACACCCGAACACACACCCGAATACACACCCGAACACACACCCGAATACAACCCGAATACATACCCGAACACACACCCGAACACACACCCGAACACACACCCGAATACAAACCCGAACACACAACCGAATACAACCCGTACACACACCCGAACTCACACCCGAATACAACCCGAATACACACCACCCGAATACAAACCCGAAAACACACCCGAATACACACCCGAACACACACCCGAATACAACCCGAATACACACCCGAACACACACCCGAATACACACCCGAACACACACCCGACTACCACCCGAACACACACCCGAATACACACCCGAACACACACCCGAATACAACCCGAATACACACCCGAATACACACCCGAACACACACCCGAAAACACACCCGAACAAACACCCGAACACACACCCGAACACACACCCGAATACAACCCGAATACACACCCGAACACACACCCGAATACACACCCGAATACAACACGAATACACACCCGAACACACACCCGAACACACACCCGAACACACACCCGAATACACACCCGAACACACACCCGACTACAACCCGAATACACACCCGAACACACACCCGAATACACACCCGAACACACCCGAACACACACCCGAATACAACCCGAATACACACCCGAACACACCCCCGAATTCAACCCGAATACACACCCGAACACACACCCGAACACACACCCGAACACACACCTGAACACACACCCGAATACAAACCCGAACACACAACCGAATACAATCCAAATACACACCCGAACACACACCCGAATACAACCCGAATACACACCCGAACATACACCCGAACACACACCCGATCACACACCCGAACACACACCCGAATACAACCCGAATGCACACCCGAACACACACCCGAATACACACCCGAACACACACCCGAACACACACCCAAATACAACCCGAATACACACCCGAACACACACCCGAATACAACCCGAATACACACCCGAACAAACACCCGAATACACACAGGAACACACACCCGAACACACACCCGAATGCAACCCGAATACACACCCGAACACACACCCGAATACACACCCGAACACACGCCCGAATACACACCCGAATACACACCCGAATACAACCCGAATACACACCCGAATACACACCCGAATACAAACCCGAAAACACACCCGAATACACACCCGAATACAACCCGAACACACACCCGAACACACACCCGAACACACACCCGAATACAACCCGAATACACAATCGAACACACACCCGAATACACACCCGAACAAACACCCGAACACACACCCGAATACAACCCGAATACACACCCGAACACACACCCGAATACACACCCGTACACACCCGAACACACACCCGACTACAACCCGAATACACACCCGTACACACACCCGAATACACACCCGAATACAACCCAAATACACACCCGAATACACACCCGAACACACACCCGAATGCAACCCGAATACACACCCGAACACACACCCGAATACACACCCGAACACACACCCGAATACACACCCGATTTCTCACCCGAATACAACCCGAATACACACACGAATACACACCCGAATACAAACCCGAAAACACACCCGAATACACACCCGAATACACACCCAAACACACACCCGAATACAACCCGAATACACACCCGAACACACACCCGAATACACACCCGAACACACCCGAATACTCACCCGAACACACAACCGAACACACACCCGAACACACACCCGAATACAACCCGAATACACACCCGAACACACACCCGAATACATACCCGAATACAACCCGAATACACACCCGAACACACACCCGAATACACACCCGAACACACACCCGAACACACACCCGAATACAACCCGAATACACTCCCGAACACAAACCCGAATACACACCCGAATACAACCCGAATACACACCCGAACACACACCCGAATACACACCCGAACACACACCCGAACACACACCCGAATACAACCCGAATACACACCCGAACACACACCCGAATACACACCCGAACACACCCGAACACACACCCGACTACAACCCGAATACACACCCGAACACACACCCGAATACACACCCGAACACACACCCGAACACACACCCGAACACACACCCGAATACAACCCGAACACACACCCGAACACACACCCGAACACACATCCGAATGCAACCCGAATACACACCCGAACACACACCCGAATACACACCCGAACACACACCCGAATACAACCCGAACACACACCCGAATACAAACCGAATACACACCCGAACACACACCCGTACACACTCGAACACACACTAGACTACAACCCGAATACACACCCGAATACACACCCGAACACAACCGAATACTCCCCCGAATACACAACCGAACACACACCCGAACACACACCCGAATACAACCCGAATACACACCCGAACACCCACCCGAATACAACCCGAATACACACCCGAACACACACCCGAACACACACCCGAACACACAAACGAACACACACTCGAATACAACCCGAATACAAACCAGAACACACACCCGAATACACACCCGAATACAAACCGAATACACACCAGAACACACACCCGAATACACACCCGAACACACCCGAACACACATCCGACTACAACCCGAATACACACCCGAACACACACCCGAATACACACCCGAATACAACCCGAATACACACCCGAACACACACCCGAATACAACCCGAACACACACCCGAACACACACCCGAACACACACCCGAATACAACCCGAATACACGCCCGAACACACACCCGAATACACACCCGAACACACACCCGAATACACACCCGAACACACACCCGAATACATCCCGAACACACACCCGAATACAACCCGAATTCACACCCGAACACACACCCGAATACACACCCGAACACACCCGAACACACACCCGACTACAACCCGAATACACACCCGAACACTCACCCGAACACACACCCGAATACAACCCGAATACACACCCGAATACAGACCCGAATACAACCCGAACACACACCCGAACACACACCCGAACACACACCCGAATACAACCCGAATACACACCCGAACACACACCCGAATACAACCCGAATACACACCCGAACACACACCCGAAAACACACCCGAAAACAACCCGAATACACACCCGAACACACACCCGAACACACA
This sequence comes from Cryptocephalus primarius, assembly GCA_963576515.1. Lineage (NCBI taxonomy): Eukaryota > Metazoa > Arthropoda > Insecta > Coleoptera > Chrysomelidae > Cryptocephalus > Cryptocephalus primarius. Next base: position 5,820,421 of record OY754951.1, on the reverse strand, counting down.
CCCGAATACAACCCGAATAAACACCAGAACACACACCCGAATACACACCCGAATACAACCCGAATACACACCCGAACAAACACACGAATACAACCCGAATACACACCCGAACACACACCCGAACACACACCCGAATGCAACCCGAATACACACCCGAACACACACCCGAATACACACCCGAATACACACCCGAACACACACCCGAATACAACCCGAATACACACCCGAACACACACCCGAATACACACCCGAACTCACCCGAACACACACCCAACTACAACCCGAATACACACCCGAACACACACCCGAATACAACCCGAATAAACACCAGAACACACACCCGAATACACACCCGAATACAACCCGAATACACACCCGAACAAACACACGAATACAACCCGAATACACACCCGAACACACACCCGAACACACACCCGAATGCAACCCGAATACACACCCGAACACACACCCGAATACACACCCGAATACACACCCGAACAGACACCCGACTACAACCCGAATACACACCCGAACACACTCCCGAACACACACATGAATACAACCCGAATACACACCCGAACACACACCCGAATACACACCCGAATACAACCCGACTACACACCCGAATACAACCCGAATACACACCCGAACACACACCCGAACACACACCCGAACACTCACCCGACACACACCCGAATACAACCCGAATACACACCCGAATACACACGCGAACACATACCCGAATACAACCCGAATACACGCCCGAACACACTCCAGAACACACACCCGAATACAACCCGAATACACACCCGAACACACACCCGAATACAACCCGAATACACACCCGAACACACACCCGAACACACACCCGAATACAACCCGAATACACACCCGAACACACGCCCGAATACACACCCGAACACACACCCGAACACACACCCGAATACAACCCGAATACACACCAGAACACACACCCGAATACACCTCCGAACACACCCGAACACACACCCGACTACAACCCGAATACACACCCGAACACACACCCGAACACACACCCGAATACAACCCGAATACACACCCGAACACACACCCGAATACAACCCGAACACACACCCGAACACACACGCGAACACATACCCGAATACAACCCGAATACACGCCCGAACACACTCCAGAACACACACCCGAATACAACCCGAATACACACCCGAACACACACCCGAATACAACCCGAATACACACCCGAATACACACCCGAACACACGCCCGAATACACACCCGAACACACACCCGAATACACACCCGAATACAAACCCGAAAGCACACCCGAATACACACCCGAACACACACCCGAACACACACCCGAACACACACCCGAACACACACCCGAACACACACCCGAATACAACCCGAATACACACCCGAACACACACCCGAACACACACCCGAACACACACCCGAATACACACCCGAACACACACCCGAACACACACCCGAATACAACCCGAATACACACCCGAACACACGCCCGAATACACACCCGAACACACACCCGAACACACACCCGAATACAACCCGAATACACACCAGAACACACACCCGAATACACCTCCGAACACACCCGAACACACACCCGACTACAACCCGAATACACACCCGAACACACACCCGAACACACACCCGAATACAACCCGAATACACACCCGAACACACACCCGAATACAACCCGAACACACACCCGAACACACACGCGAACACATACCCGAATACAACCCGAATACACGCCCGAACACACTCCAGAACACACACCCGAATACAACCCGAATACACACCCGAACACACACCCGAATACAACCCGAATACACACCCGAATACACACCCGAATACAACCCGAATACACACCCGAACACACACCCGAATACACACCCGAACTCACCCGAACACACACCCGACTACAACCCGAATACACACCCGAATACACACCCGAATACAAACCCGAAAGCACACCCGAATACACACCCGAACACACACCCGAACACACACCCGAACACACACCCGAACACACACCCGAACACACACCCGAATACAACCCGAATACACACCCGAACACACACCCGAACACACACCCGAACACACACCCGAATACACACCCGAACACACACCCGAATACACACCCGAATACAACACGAATACACACCCGAACACACACCCGAACACACACCCGAATGCAACCCGAATACACACCCGAACACACACCCGAATACACACCCGAACACACACCAGAATACAACCCGAACACACACCCGAATACAACCCGAATACACACCCGAACACACACACGAATACACACCCGAACACACACCCGACTACCACCCGAACACACACCCGAATACACACCCGAACACACCCGAATACTCACCCGAACACTCAACCGAACACACACCCGAATACACACCCGAACACACACTCGAATACAACCCGAATACACACCCGAACACCCACCCGAATACAACCCGAATACACCCCCGAACACACACCCGAACACACACCCGAACACACACCCGAACACTCACCCGAACACACACCCGAATACAACCCGAATACACACCCGAATACACACGCGAACACACACCCGAATACAACCCGAATACACACCCGAACACACACCCGAACACACACCCGAATACAACCCGAATACACACCCGAACACACGCCCGAATACACACCCGAACACACACCCGAACACACACCCGAATACAACACGAATACACACCAGAACACACACCCGAATACACCTCCGAACACACCCGAACACACACCCGACTACAACCCGAATACACACCCGAACACACACCCGAACACACACCCGAATACAACCCGAATACACACCCGAACACACACCCGAATACAACCCGAACACACACCCGAACACACACGCGAACACATACCCGAATACAACCCGAATACACGCCCGAACACACTCCAGAACACACACCCGAATACAACCCGAATACACACCCGAACACACACCCGAATACAACCCGAATACACACCCGAATACACACCCGAATACAACCCGAATACACACCCGAACACACACCCGAATACACACCCGAACTCACCCGAACACACACCCGACTACAACCCGAATACACACCCGAATACACACCCGAATACAAACCCGAAAGCACACCCGAATACACACCCGAACACACACCCAAACACACACCCGAACACACACCCGAACACACACCCGAACACACACCCGAATACAACCCGAATACACACCCGAACACACACCCGAACACACACCCGAACACACACCCGAATACACACCCGAACACACACCCGAATACACACCCGAATACAACCCGAACACACACCCGAACACACACCCGAATACAACCCGAATACACACCCGAACACACACACGAATACACACCCGAACACACACCCGACTACCACCCGAACACACACCCGAATACACACCCGAACACACCCGAATACTCACCCGAACACTCAACCGAACACACACCCGAATACACACCCGAACACACACCCGAATACAACCCGAATACACACCCGAACTCCCACCCGAATACAACCCGAATACACCCCCGAACACACACCCGAACACACACCCGAACACACACCCGAACACTCACCCGAACACACACCCGAATACAACCCGAATACACACCCGAATACACACGCGAACACACACCCGAATACAACCCGAATACACACCCGAACACACACCCGAACACACACCCGAATACAACCCGAATACACACCCGAACACACGCCCGAATACACACCCGAACACACACCCGAACACACACCCGAATACAACCCGAATACACACCAGAACACACACCCGAATACACCTCCGAACACACCCGAACACACACCCGACTACAACCCGAATACACACCCGAACACACACCCGAACACACACCCGAATACAACCCGAATACACACCCGAACACACACCCGAATACAACCCGAACACACACCCGAACACACACGCGAACACATACCCGAATACAACCCGAATACACGCCCGAACACACTCCAGAACACACACCCGAATACAACCCGAATACACACCCGAACACACACCCGAATACAACCCGAATACACACCCGAATACACACCCGAATACAACCCGAATACACACCCGAACACACACCCGAATACACACCCGAACTCACCCGAACACACACCCGACTACAACCCGAATACACACCCGAATACACACCCGAATACAAACCCGAAAGCACACCCGAATACACACCCGAACACACACCCAAACACACACCCGAACACACACCCGAACACACACCCGAACACACACCCGAATACAACCCGAATACACACCCGAACACACACCCGAACACACACCCGAACACACACCCGAATACACACCCGAACACACACCCGAATACACACCCGAATACAACCCGAATACACACCCGAACACACACCCGAACACACACCCGAATGCAACCCGAATACACACCCGAACACACACCCGAATACACACCCGAACACACACCAGAATACAACCCGAACACACACCCGAACACACACCCGAATACAACCCGAATACACACCCGAACACACACACGAATACACACCCGAACACACACCCGACTACCACCCGAACACACACCCGAATACACACCCGAACACACCCGAATACTCACCCGAACACTCAACCGAACACACACCCGAATACACACCCGAACACACACCCGAATACAACCCGAATACACACCCGAACACCCACCCGAATACAACCCGAATACACCCCCGAACACACACCCGAACACACACCCGAACACACACCCGAACACACACTCGAATACAACCCGAATACAAACCCGAATACACACCCGAATACACACCCGAATACAACCCGAATACACACCCGAATACACACCCGAATACAAACCCGAAAGCACACCCGAATACACACCCGAACACACACCCGAACACACACCCGAAAACACACCCGAACACACACCCGAACACACACCCGAATACAACCCGAATACACACCCGAATACACACCCGAACACACACCCGAACACACACCCGAATACACACCCGAACACACCCGAACACCCACCCGACTACAACCCGAATACACACCCGAACACACAGCCGAATACACACCCGAACACACACCCGACTACAATCCGAAAACACCCGAACACACTCCCGAACACACACCCGAATACACACCCGAACACACACCCGAATACAACCCGAATACACACCCGAACACACACTTGAATACACACCCGAACACACCCGAATACTCACCCGAACACACAACCGAACACACATCCGAACACACACACGAACACACACCCGAATACACACCCGAACACACACCCGACTACAACCCGAATACACACCCGAACACACACCCGAACACACACCCGAATACATCCCGAATACAAACCCGAACACACACCCGAACACACACCCGAATACACACCCGAATCCAACCCGAATACACACCCGAATACACACCCGAATACAAACCCGAAAACACACCCGAACACACACCCGAACACACACCCGAATACAACCCGAATACACACCCGAACACACACCCCACTTCAACCCGAATACACACCCGAACACACACCCGAATACACACCCGAACACACACCCGACTTCAACCCGAATACACACCCGAGCACACTCCCGAACACACACCCGAATACAACCCGAATACACACCCGAATACACACCCGAATACAACCCGAATACACACCCGAACACACACCCGAATACACACCCGAATACAACCCGAATACACACCCGAACACACACCCGAATGCAACCCGAATACACACCCGAACACACACCCGAATACACACCCGAACACACACCCGAATACAACCCGAACACACACCCGAACACACACCCGAATACAACCCGAATACACACCCGAACACACACCCGAATACACACCCGAACACACACCCGACTCCCACCCGAACACACACCCGAATACACACCCGAACACACCCGAATACTCACCCGAACACACAACCGAACACCCACCCGAATACACACCCGAACACACACCCGAATACAACCCGAATACACACCCGAACACCCACTCGAATACAACCCGAATACACACCCGAACACACACCCGAACACACACCCGAACACACACTCGAATACAACCCGAATACAAACCCGAATACACACCCAAATACACACCCGAATACAACCCGAATACACACCCGAATACACACCCGAATACAAACCCGAAAGCACACCCGAATACACACCCGAACACACACCCGAACACACACCCGACTACAATCCGAATACACACCCGAACACACTCCCGAACACACACCCGAATACACACCCGAACACACACCCGAATACAACCCGAATACACACCCGAACACACACCCGAACACACACCCGAATACACACCCGAACACACACCCGAATACAACCCGAATACACACCCGAATACACACCCGAATACAACCCGAATACACACCCGAACACACACCCGAATACACACCCGAACTCACCCGAACACACACCCGACTACAACCCGAATACACACCCGAATACACACCCGAATACAAACCCGAAAGCACACCCGAATACACAACCGAACACACACCCGAACACACACCCGAACACACACCCGAACACACACCCGAACACACACCCGAATACAACCCGAATACACACCCGAACACACACCCGAACACACACCCGAATACACACCCGAACACACACCCGAATACACCCCCGAATACAACCCGAATACACACCCGAACACACACCCGAACACACACCCGAAAGCAACCCGAATACACACCCGAACACACACCCGAATACACACCCGAACACACACCAGAATACAACCCGAACACACACCCGAACACACACCCGAATACTACCCGAATACACACCCGAACACACACACGAATACACACCCGAACACACACCCGACTACCACCCGAACACACACCCGAAAACACACCCGAACACACCCGAATACTCACCCGAACACACAACCGAACACACACCCGAATACACACCCGAACACACACCCGAATACAACCCGAATACACACCAGAACACCCACCCGAATACAACCCGAACACACCCGAACACACACCCGAACACACACCCGAACACACACCCGAACACACACTCGAATACAACCCGAATACAAACCCGAATACACACCCGAATACACACCCGAATACAACCCGAATACACACCCGAATACACACCCGAATACAAACCCGAAAGCACACCCGAATACACACCCGAACACACACCCGAACACACACCCGAAAACACACCCGAACACACACCCGAACACACACCCGAATACAACCCGAATACACACCCGAACACACACCCGAACACACACCCGAATACACACCCGAACACACCCGAACACCCACCCGACTACAACCCGAATACACACCCGAACACACAGCCGAATACACACCCGAACACACACCCGACTACAATCCGAATACACACCCGAACACACTCCCGAACACACACCCGAATACACACCCGAACACACACCCGAATACAACCCGAATACACACCCGAACACACACTTGAATACACGCCCGAACACACCCGAATACTCACCCGAACACACAACCGAACACACATCCGAACACACACCCGAACACACACCCGAATACAACCCGAATACACACCCGAACACACACCCGACTACAACCCGAATACACACCCGAACACACACCCGAACACACACCCGAATACATCCCGAATACAAACCCGAACACACACCCGAACACACACCCGAATACACACCCGAATCCAACCCGAATACACACCCGAATACAAACCCGAAAACACACCCGAACACACACCCGAACACACACCCGAATACAACCCGAATACACACCCGAACACACACCCCACTTCAACCCGAATACACACCCGAGCACACTCCCGAACACACACCCGAATACAACCCGAATACACACCCGAACACACACCCGAATACACACCCGAATACAACCCGAATACACACCCGAACACACACCCGAATACACACCCGAACTCACCCGAACACACACCCGACTACAACCCGAATACACACCCGAACACACACCCGACTACAACCCGAATACACACCCGAACACACACCCGAACACACACCCGAATACATCCCGAATACAAACCCGAACACACACCCGAACACACACCCGAATACACACCCGAATCCAACCCGAATACACACCCGAATACAAACCCGAAAACACACCCGAACACACACCCGAACACACACCCGAATACAACCCGAATACACACCCGAACACACACCCCACTTCAACCCGAATACACACCCGAGCACACTCCCGAACACACACCCGAATACAACCCGAATACACACCCGAACACACACCCGAATACACACCCGAATACAACCCGAATACACACCCGAACACACACCCGAATACACACCCGAATACAACCCGAATACACACCCGAACACACACACGAATGCAACCCGAATACACACCCGAACACACACCCGAATACACACCCGAACACACACCCGAATACAACCCGAACACACACCCGAACACACACCCGAATACAACCCGAATACACACCCGAACACACACCCGAATACACACCCGAACACACACCCGACTACCACCCGAACACACACCCGAATACGCACCCGAACACACCCGAATACTCACCCGAACACACAACCGAACACACACCCGAATACACACCCGAACACACACCCGAATACACACCCGAACACCCACCCGAATACAACCCGAATACACACCCGAACACACACCCGAACACACACCCGAACACACACCCGAACACACACTCGAATACAACCCGAATACAAACCCGAATACACACCCGAATACACACCCGAATACAACCCGAATACACACCCGAATACACACCCGAATACAAACCCGAAAGCACACCCGAATACACACCCGAACACACACCCGAACACACACCCGAACACACACCCGAATACAACCCGAATACACACCCGAACACACACCCGACTACAATCCGAATACACACCCGAACACACTCCCGAACACACACCCGAATACACACCCGAACACACACCCGAATACAACCCGAATACACACCCGAACACACACCCGAACACACACCCGAACACACACCCGAATACAACCCGAATACACAGCCGAATACACACCCGTACACACACCCGACTACAATCCGAATACACACCCGAACACACTCCCGAACACACACCCGAATACTCACCCGAACACACAACCGAACACACACCCGAACACACACCCGAACACACACCCGAATACAAACCCGAACACACACCCGAACACACACCCGAATACAACCCGAACACACACCCGAACACACACCTGAATACAACCCGAATACACACCCGAATACACACCCGAATACAAACCCGAAAACACACCCGAATACACACCCGAACACACACCCGAATGCAACCCGAATGCACACCCGAACACACACCCGAATACACACCCGAACACACACCCGAATACAACCCGAATACACACCCGAACAGACACCCGACTACAACCCGACTACAACCCGTACACACACCCGAATACACACCTGAACACACACCCGAATACACACCCGAACACACACCCGAATACAACCCAAATACACACCCGAACAGACACCCGACTACAACCCGAATACACACCCGAACACACACCCGAATACACACCCGAATACAACCCGACTACACACCCGAATACAACCCGAATACACACCCGAACACACACCCGAACACACACCCGAACACACACCCGAATACAACCCGAATACACACCCGAACAGACACCCGACTACAACCCGAATACATACCCGAACACACTCCCGAACACACACATGAATACAACCCGAATACAAACCCGAACACACACCCGAATACACACCCGAATACAACCCGACTACACACCCGAATACAACCCGAATACACACCCGAACACACACCCGAACACACACCCGAACACTCACCCGAACACACACCCGAATACAACCCGAATACACACCCGAATACAACCCGAATACACACCCGAACACACACCCGAACACACACCCGAATACAACCCGAATACACACCCGAACACACGCCCGAATACACACCCGAACACACAATCGAACACACACCCGAATACAACCCGAATACACACCAGAACACACACCCGAATACACACCCGAACACACCCGAACACACACCCGACTACAACCCGAATACACACCCGAACACACACCCGAATACAACCCGAATACACGCCCGAACACACTCCAGAACACACACCCGAATACAAGCCGAATACACACCCGAACACACACCCGAATACACACCCGAACTCACCCGAACACACACCCGACTACAACCCGAATACACACCCGAACACACACCCGAATACACACCCGAATACAACCCGAATACACACCCGAACACACACCCGAACACACACCCGAATACAACCCGAATACACACCCGAACACACACCCGAATACACACCCGAACACACACCCGAATACAACCCGAACACACACCCGAACACACACCCGAATACAACCCGAATACACACCCGAACACACACCCGAATACACACCCGAACACACACCCGACTACCACCCGAACACACACCCGAATACACACCCGAACACACCCGAATACTCACCCGAACACACAACCGAACACACACCCGAATACACACCCGAACACACACCCGAATACAACCCGAATACACACACGAACACCCACCCGAATACAACCCGAATACACACCCGAACACACACCCGAACACACACCCGAACACACACCCGAACACACACCCGAACACACACCCGAATACAACCCGAATACACACCCGAACACACACCCGAACACACAACCGAATACACACCCGAACACCCACCCGACTACAACCCGAATACACACCCGAACACACAGCCGAATACACACCCGAACACACACCCGACTACAATCCGAATACACACCCGAACACACTCCCGAACACACACCCGAATACACACCCGAACACACACCCGAATACAACCCGAATACACACCCGAACACACCCGAACACCCACCCGACTACAACCCGAATACACACCCGAACACACAGCCGAATACACACCCGACTACAATCCGAATACACACCCGAACACACTCCCGAACACACACCCGAATACACACCCGAACACACACCCGAATACAACCCGAATACACACCCGAACACACACCCGAATACACACCCGAACACACCCGAATACTCACCCGAACACACAACCGAACACACACCCGAACACACACCCGAACACACACCCGAATACAACCCGAACACACACCCGAACACACACCCGACTACAACCCGAATACACACCCGAACACACACCCGAATACACACCCGAAAACACCCGAACACACACCCGAATACATCCCGAATACACACCCGAACACACACCCGAATACAACCCGAATACACACCCGAACACACACCTGAACACACACCCGAACACACACCCGAACACACACCCGAATACAAACCCGAACACACACCGGAACACACACCCGAATACACACCCGAATACAACCCGAATACACACCCGAATACACACCCGAATACAAACCCAAAAACACACCCGAATTCACACCCGAACACACACCCGAATGCAACCCGAATACACACCCGAACACACACCCGAATACACACCCGAACACACACCCGAATACACACCCGAACACACACCAGAATACAACCCGAATACACACCCGAACAGACACCCGACTACAACCCGAATACACACCCGAACACACACCCGAATACACACCCGAATACAACCCGAATACACACCCGAACACACACCCGAACACACACCCGAATACAACCCGAATACACACACGAACACACACCCGAATGCACACCCGAACACACACCCGAATACAACCCGAACACACACCCGAACACACACCCGAATACAACCCGAATACACACCCGAACACACACCCGAATACACACCCGAACACACACCCGACTACCACCCGAACACACACCCGAATACACACCCGAACACACCCGAATACTCACCCGAACACACAACCGAACACACACCCGAATACACACCCGAACACACACCCGAATACAACCCGAATACACACACGAACACCCACCCGAATACAACCCGAATACACACCCGAACACACACCCGAACACACACCCGAACACACACCCGAACACACACCCGAACACACACCCGAACACACACCCGAACACACACCCGAATACAACCCGAATACACACCCGAACACACACCCGAACACACACCCGAATACACACCCGAACACCCACCCGACTACAACCCGAATACACACCCGAACACACAGCCGAATACACACCCGAACACACACCCGACTACAATCCGAATACACACCCGAACACACTCCCGAACACACACCCGAATACACACCCGAACACACACCCGAATACAACCCGAATACACACCCGAACACACCCGAACACCCACCCGACTACAACCCGAATACACACCCGAACACACAGCCGAATACACACCCGAAGACACACCCGACTACAATCCGAATACACACCCGAACACACTCCCGAACACACACCCGAATACACACCCGAACACACACCCGAGTACAACCCGAATACACACCCGAACACACACCCGAATACACACCCGAACACACCCGAATACTCACCCGAACACACAACCGAACACACACCCGAACACACACCCGAATACAACCCGAATACACACCCGAACACACACCCGACTACAACCCGAATACACACCCGAACACACACCCGAATACACACCCGAAAACACCCGAACACACACCCGAATACATCCCGAATACACACCCGAACACACACCCGAATACAACCCGAATACACACCCGAACACACACCCGAACACACACCCGAACACACACCCGAACACACACCCGAATACAAACCCGAACACACACCCGAACACACACTCGAATACACACCCGAATACAACCCGAATACACACCCGAATACACACCCGAATACAAACCCGAAAACACACCCGAATACACACCCGAACACACACCCGAATGCAACCCGAATACACACCCGAACACACACCCGAATACACACCCGAACACACACCCGAATACACACCCGAACACACACCAGAATACAACCCGAATACACACCCGAACAGACACCCGACTACAACCCGAATACACACCCGAACACACACCCGAATACACACCCGAATACAACCCGAATACACACCCGAACACACACCCGAACACACACCCGAATACAACCCGAATACACACCCGAACACACACCCGAATACACACCCGAACACACACCCGAATACAACCCGAACACACACCCGAACACACACCCGAATACAACCCGAATACACACCCGAACACACACCCGAATACACACCCGAACACACACCCGACTACCACCCGAACACACACCCGAATACACACCCGAACACACCCGAATACTCACCCGAACACACAACCGAACACACACCCGAATACACACCCGAACACACACCCGAATACAACCCGAATACACACACGAACACCCACCCGAATACAACCCGAATACACACCCGAACACACAATCGAACACACACCCGAACACACACCCGAACACACACCCGAATACAAACCCGAACACACACCCGAACACACACCCGAATACACACCCGAATACAACCCGAATACACACCCGAACACACACCCGAACACACACCCGAATACACACCCGAACACACACCCGAATACAACCCGAATACACACCCGAACAGACACCCGACTACAACCCGAATACACACCCGAACACACTCCCGAACACACACATGAATACAACCCGAACACACAATCGAACACACACCCGAACACACACCCGAACACACACCCGAACACACACCCGAACACACACCCGAATACAAACCCGAACACACACCCGAACACACACCCGAATACACACCCGAATACAACCCGAATACACACCCGAATACACACTCGAATACAAACCCGAAAACACACCCGAATACACACCCGAACACACACCCGAATGCAACCCGAATACACACCCGAACACACACCCGAATACACACCCGAACACACACCCGAATACACACCCGAACACACACCCGAATACAACCCGAACACACACCCGAACACACACCCGAATACAACCCGAATACACACCCGAACACACACCCGAATACACACCCGAACACACACCCGACTACCACCCAAACACACACCCGAATACACACCCGAACACACCCGAATACTCACCCGAACACACAACCGAACACACACCCGAATACACACCCGAACACACACCCGAATACAACCCGAATACACACACGAACACCCACCCGAATACAACCCGAATACACACCCGAACACACAATCGAACACACACCCGAACACACACCCGAACACACACCCGAATACAAACCCGAACACACACCCGAACACACACCCGAATACACACCCGAATACAACCCGAATACACACCCGAACACACACCCGAACACACACCCGAATACACACCCGAACACACACCCGAATACAACCCGAATACACACCCGAACAGACACCCGACTACAACCCGAATACACACCCGAACACACTCCCGAACACACACATGAATACAACCCGAACACACAATCGAACACACACCCGAACACACACCCGAACACACACCCGAACACACACCCGAACACACACCCGAATACAAACCCGAACACACACCCGAACACACACCCGAATACACACCCGAATACAACCCGAATACACACCCGAATACACACCCGAATACAAACCCGAAAACACACCCGAATACACACCCGAACACACACCCGAATGCAACCCGAATACACACCCGAACACACACCCGAATACACACCCGAACACACACCCGAATACACACCCGAACACACACCCGAATACAACCCGAATACACACCCGAACAGACACCCGACTACAACCCGAATACACACCCGAACACACTCCCGAACACACACATGAATACAACCCGAATACACACCCGAACACACACTCGAATACACACCCGAATACAACCCGACTACACACCCGAATACAACCCGAATACACACCCGAACACACACCCGAACACACACCCGAACACACACCCGAATACAACCCGAATACACACCCGAACAGACACCCGACTACAACCCGAATACACACCCGAACACACTCCCGAACACACACATGAATACAACCCGAATACACACCCGAACACACACCCGAATACACACCCGAATACAACCCGACTACACACCCGAATACAACCCGGATACACACCCGAACACACACCCGAACACACACCCGAACACACACCCGAACACACACCCGAATACAACCCGAATACACACCCGAATACACACCCGAATACAACCCGAATTCACACCCGAACACACACCCGAACACACACCCGAACACACACCCGAACACACGCCCGAATACAATCCCGAACACACACCCGAATACAACCCGAACACACACCCGAACACACACCCGAATACAACCCGAACACACACCCGAATACAACCCGAATACACACCCGAATACAAACCCGAAAACACACCCGAATACACACCCGAACACACACCCGAATGCAACCCGAATACACACCCGAACACACACCCGAATACACACCCGAACACACACCCGAATACAACGCGAATACACACCCGACTACAACCCGAATACACACCCGAACACACTCCCGAACACACACCCGAATACAACCCGAATACACACCCGAACACACACCCGAATACACACCCGAATACAACCCGACTACACACTTGAATACAACCCGAATACACACCCGAACACACACCCGAACACACACCCGAATACAAAACCGAACACACACCCGAACACACACCCGAATACAACCCGAACACACACCCGAACACACACCCGAACACACACCCCGAACACACACCCGAATACAACCCGAATTCACACAGGAACACACACCCGAATACACACCCGAACACACCCGAACACACACCAGACTACAACCCGAATACACACCCGAACACACACCCGAATACACACCCGAATACAACCCGAATACACACCCGAACACACACCCGAATACAACCCGAACACACACCCGAACACACACCTGAATACAACCCGAATACACGCCCGAACACACACCCGAATACACACCCGAACACACACCCGAATACACACCCGAACACACCCGAACACACACCCGACTACAACCCGAATACACACCCGAACACACACCCGAATACACACCCGAACACACCCGAATACTCACCCGAACACACAACCGAACACACACCCGAACACACACCCGAATACAACCCGAATACACACCTGAACACACACCCGAATACAACCCGAATACACACCCGAACACCCACCCGAACACACACCCGAACACACATCCGAACACACACCCGAAACAACCCGAATACACACCCGAACACACACCCGAATACACACCCGAATACAACCCGAATACACACCCGAATACACACCCGAATACAAACCCGAAAACACACCCGAATACACACCCGAACACACACCCGAACACACACCCGACCACACACCCGAACACACACCCGAACACACACCAGAACACACACCCGAATACAACCCGAACACACACCCGAACACACACCCGAATACAACCCGAATACACACCCGAACACACACCCGAATACACACCCGAACACACACCCGACTACAACCCGAATATACACCCGAACACACACCCGAACACACCCGAACACACCCGAATACAACCCGAATACACACCCGATCACACACCCGAATACAACCCGAATACACACCCGAACACACACCCGAATACAATCCCGAACACACACCCGAATACAACCCGAACACACACCCGAACACACACCCGAATACAACCCGAACACACACCCGAATACAACCCGAATACACACCCGAATACACACCCGAATACAAACCCTAAAACACACCCGAATACACACCCGAACACACACCCGAATGCAACCCGAATACACACCCGAACACACACCCGAATACACACCCGAACACACACCCGAATACAACGCGAATACACACCCGACTACAACCCGAATACACACCCGAACACACTCCCGAACACACACCAGAATACAACCCGAATACACACCCGAACACACACCCGAATACACACCCGAATACAACCCGACTACACATTTGAATACAACCCGAATACACACCCGAACACACACCCGAACACACACCCGAATACAAAACCGAACACACACCCGAACACACACCCGAATACAACCCGAACACACACCCGAACACACACCCGAATACAACCCGAATACACACCCGAATACACACCCGAATACAAACCCTAAAACACACCCGAATACACACCCGAACACACACCCGAATGCAACCCGAATACACACCCGAACACACACCCGAATACACACCCGAACACACACCCGAATACAACGCGAATACACACCCGACTACAACCCGAATACACACCCGAACACACTCCCGAACACACACCCGAATACAACCCGAATACACACCCGAACACACACCCGAATACACACCCGAATACAACCCGACTACACACTTGAATACAACCCGAACACACACCCGAACACACACCCGAACACACACCCGAATACAACCTGAATACACACCCGAATACACACCCGAATACACACCCGAACACACACCCGAATACAACCCGAATACACACCTGAACACACACCCGAACACACACCCGAATACAACCCGAATACACACCCGAACACACACCCGAATACACACCCGAACACACACCCGAACACACACCCGAATACAACCCGAATTCACACAGGAACACACACCCGAATACACACCCGAACACACCCGAACACACACCAGATAACAACCCGAATACACACCCGAACACACACCCGAATACACACCCGAATACAACCCGAATACACACCCGAACACACACCCGAATACAACCCGAACACACACCCGAACACACACCTGAATACAACCCGAATACACGCCCGAACACACACCCGAATACACACCCGAACACACACCCGAATACACACCCGAACACACCCGAACACACACCCGACTACAACCCGAATACACACCCGAACACACACCCGAATACACACCCGAACACACCCGAATACTCACCCGAACACACAACCGAACACACACCCGAACACACACCCGAACACACACCCGAATACAACCCGAATACACACCCGAACACACACCCGAATACAACCCGAATACACACCCGAACACCCACCCGAACACACACCCGAACACACATCCGAACACACACCCGAATACAACCCGAATACACACCCGAACACACACCCGAATACACACCCGAATACAACCCGAATACAAACCCGAAAACACACCCGAATACACACCCGAACACACACCCGAACACACACCCGACACACACTCGAATACAACCCGAATACAAACCCGAATACACACCCGAATACACACCTGAATACAACCCGAATACACACCCGAATACACACCCGAATACAAACCCGAAAGCACACCCGAATACACACCCGAACACACACCCGAACACACACCCGAACACACACCCGAATACAACCCGAATACACACCCGAACACACACCCGAACACACACCCGACTACAATCCGAATACACACCCGAACACACTCCCGAACACACACCCGAATACACACCCGAACACACACCCGAATACAACCCGAATACACACCCGAACACACACCCGAACACACACCCGAACACACACCCGAACACACACCCGAATACAACCCGAATACACACCCGCACACACACGCGACTACAACCCGAATACACACCCGAACACACACCCGAACACACACCCGAATACAAACCCGAACACACACCCGAACACACACCCGAATACAACCCGAACACACACCCGAACACACACCCGAGTACAACCCGAATACACACCCGAATACACACCCGAATACAAACCCGAAAACACACCCGAATACACACCCGAACACACACCCGAATGCAACCCGAATGCACACCCGAACACACACCCGAATACACACCCGAACACACACCCGAATACACACCCGAACACACACCCGAATACAACCCGAATACACACCCGAACAGACACCCGACTACAACCCGACTACAACCCGTACACACACCCGAATACACACCCGAACACACACCCGAATACACACCCGAACACACACCCGAATACAACCCGAATACACACCCGAACAGACACCCGACTACAACCCGAATACACACCAGAACACACACCCGAATACACACCCGAATACAACCCGACTACACACCCGAATACAACCCGAATACACACCCGAACACACACCCGAACACACAACCGAACACTCACCCGAACACACACCCGAATACAACCCGAATACACACCCGAACACACGCCCGCATACACACCCGAACACACACCCGAACACACACCCGAATACAACCCGAATACACACCAGAACACACACCCGAATACACACCCGAACACACACCCGACTACAACCCGAATACACACCCGAACACACTCCCGAACACACACATGAATACAACCCGAATACACACCCGAACACACACCCGAACACACACCCGAACACTCACCCGAACACACACCCGAATACAACCCGAATACACACCCGAATACACACGCGAACACACACCCGAATACAACCCGAATACACACCCGAACACACACCCGAACACACACCCGAATACAACCCGAATACACACCCGAACACACACCCGAATACAACCCGAACACACACCCGAACACACACGCGAACACATACCCGAATACAACCCGAATACACGCCCGAACACACTCCAGAACACACACCCGAATACAACCCGAATACACACCCGAACACACACCCGAATACAACCCGAATACACACCCGAATACACACCCGAATACAACCCGAATACACACCCGAACACACACCCGAATACACACCCGAACTCACCCGAACACACACCCGACTACAACCCGAATACACACCCGAATACACACCCGCATACAAACCCGAAAGCACACCCGAATACACACCCGAACACACACCCAAACACACACCCGAACACACACCCGAACACACACCCGAACACACACCCGAATACAACCCGAATACACACCCGAACACACACCCGAACACACACCCGAACACACACCCGAATACACACCCGAACACACACCCGAATACACACCGGAATACAACCCGAATACACACCCGAACACACACCCGAACACACACCCGAATGCAACCCGAATACACACCCGAACACACACCCGAATACACACCCGAACACACACCAGAATACAACCCGAACACACACCCGAACACACACCCGAATACAACCCGAATACACACCCGAACACACACACGAATACACACCCGAACACACACCCGACTACCACCCGAACACACACCCGAATACACACCCGAACACACCCGAATACTCACCCGAACACACAACCGAACACACACCCGAATACACACCCGAACACACACCCGAATACAACCCGAATACACACCCGAACACCCACCCGAATACAACCCGAATACACCCCCGAACACACACCCGAACACACACCCGAACACACACCCGAACACACACTCGAATACAACCCGAATACAAACCCGAATACACACCCGAATACACACCCGAATACAACCCGAATACACACCCGAATACACACCCGAATACAAACCCGAAAGCACACCCGAATACACACCCGAACACACACCCGAACACACACCCGAAAACACACCCGAACACACACCCGAACATACACCCGAATACAACCCGAATACACACCCGAATACACACCCGAACACACACCCGAACACACACCCGAATACACACCCGAACACACCCGAACACCCACCCGACTACAACCCGAATACACACCCGAACACACAGCCGAATACACACCCGAACACACACCCGACTACAATCCGAAAACACCCGAACACACTCCCGAACACACACCCGAATACACACCCGAACACACACCCGAATACAACCCGAATACACACCCGAACACAAACTTGAATACACACCCGAACACACCCGAATACTCACCCGAACACACAACCGAACACACATCCGAACACACACCCGAACACACACCCGAATACAACCCGAATACACACCCGAACACACACCCGACTACAACCCGAATACACACCCGAACACACACGCGAACACACACCCGAATACATCCCGAATACAAACCCGATCACACACCCGAACACACACCCGAATACACACCCGAATCCAACCCGAATACACACCCGAATACACACCCGAATACAAACCCGAAAACACACCCGAACACACACCCGAACACACACCCGAATACAACCCGAATACACACCCGAACACACACCCCACTTCAACCCGAATACACACCCGAACACACACCCGAACACACACCCGAATACAACCCGAATACACACCCGAACACACACCCGACTTCAACCCGAATACACACCCGAGCACACTCCCGAACACACACCCGAATACAACCCGAATACACACCCGAATACACACCCGAATACAACCCGAATACACACCCGAACACACACCCGAATACACACCCGAACTCACCCGAACACACACCCGACTACAACCCGAATACACACCGGAACACACACCCGAATACACACCCGAATACAACCCGAATACACACCCGAACACACACCCGAATGCAACCCGAATACACACCCGAACACACACCCGAATACACACCCGAACACACACCCGAATACAACCCGAACACACACCCGAACACACACCCGAATACAACCCGAATACACACCCGAACACACACCCGAATACACACCCGAACACACACCCGACTACCACCCGAACACACACCCGAATACACACCCGAACACACCCGAATACTCACCCGAACACACAACCGAACACCCACCCGAATACACACCCGAACACACACCCGAATACAACCCGAATACACACCCGAACACCCACTCGAATACAACCCGAATACACACCCGAACACACACCCGAACACACACCCGAACACACACTCGAATACAACCCGAATACAAACCCGAATACACACCCAAATACACACCCGAATACAACCCGAATACACACCCGAATACACACCCGAATACAAACCCGAAAGCACACCCGAATACACACCCGAACACACACCCGAACACACACCCGACTACAATCCGAATACACACCCGAACACACACCCAAACACACACCCGAATACACACCCGAACACACACCCGAATACAACCCGAATACACACCCGAACACACCCGAACACACACCAGATAACAACCCGAATACACACCCGAACACACACCCGAATACACACCCGAATACAACCCGAATACACACCCGAACACACACCCGAATACAACCCGAACACACACCCGAACACACACCTGAATAGAACCCGAATACACGCCCGAACACACACCCGAATACACACCCGAACACACACCCGAATACACACCCGAACACACCCGAACACACACCCGACTACAACCCGAATACACACCCGAACACACACCCGAATACACACCCGAACACACCCGAATACTCACCCGAACACACAACCGAACACACACCCGAACACACACCCGAACACACACCCGAATACAACCCGAATACACACCCGAACACACACCCGAATACAACCCGAATACACACCCGAACACCCACCCGAACACACACCCGAACACACATCCGAACACACACCCGAATACAACCCGAATACACACCCGAACACACACCCGAATACACACCCGAATACAACCCGAATACAAACCCGAAAACACACCCGAATACACACCCGAACACACACCCGAACACACACCCGAACACACACTCGAATACAACCCGAATACAAACCCGAATACACACCCGAATACACACCTGAATACAACCCGAATACACACCCGAATACACACCCGAATACAAACCCGAAAGCACACCCGAATACACACCCGAACACACACCCGAACACACACCCGAACACACACCCGAATACAACCCGAATACACACCCGAACACACACCCGAACACACACCCGACTACAATCCGAATACACACCCGAACACACTCCCGAACACACACCCGAATACACACCCGAACACACACCCGAATACAACCCGAATACACACCCGAACACACACCCGAACACACACCCGAACACACACCCGAACACACACCCGAATACAACCCGAATACACACCCGAACACACACCCGACTACAACCCGAATACACACCCGAACACACACCCGAACACACACCCGAATACAAACCCGAACACACACCCGAACACACACCCGAATACAACCCGAACACACACCCGAACACACACCCGAGTACAACCCGAATACACACCCGAATACACACCCGAATACAAACCCGAAAACACACCCGAATACACACCCGAACACACACCCGAATGCAACCCGAATACACACCCGAACACACACCCGAATACACACCCGAACACACACCCGAATACACACCCGAACACACACCCGAATACAACCCGAATACACACCCGAACAGACACCCGACTACAACCCGACTACAACCCGTACACACACCCGAATACACACCCGAACACACACCCGAACACACACCCGAATACACACCCGAACACACACCCGAATACAACCCGAATACACACCCGAACAGACACCCGACTACAACCCGAATACACACCAGAACACACACCCGAATACACACCCGAATACAACCCGACTACACACCCGAATACAACCCGAATACACACCCGAACACACACCCGAAAACACAACCGAACACTCACCCGAACACACACCCGAATACAACCCGAATACACACCCGAACACACGCCCGAATACACACCCGAACACACACCCGAACACACACCCGAATACAACCCGAATACACACCAGAACACACACCCGAATACACACCCGAACACACACCCGACTACAACCCGAATACACACCCGAACACACTCCCGAACACACACATGAATACAACCCGAATACACACCCGAACACACACCCGAACACACACCCGAACACTCACCCGAACACACACCCGAATACAACCCGAATACACACCCGAATACACACGCGAACACACACCCGAATACAACCCGAATACACACCCGAACACACACCCGAACACACACCCGAATACAACCCGAACACACACCCGAACACACACGCGAACACATACCCGAATACAACCCGAATACACGCCCGAACACACTCCAGAACACACACCCGAATACAACCCGAATACACACCCGAACACACACCCGAATACAACCCGAATACACACCCGAATACACACCCGAATACAACCCGAATACACACCCGAACACACACCCGAATACACACCCGAACTCACCCGAACACACACCCGACTACAACCCGAATACACACCCGAATACACACCCGCATACAAACCCGAAAGCACACCCGAATACACACCCGAACACACACCCAAACACACACCCGAACACACACCCGAACACACACCCGAACACACACCCGTATACAACCCGAATACACACCCGAACACACACCCGAACACAAACCCGAACACACACCCGAATACACACCCGAACACACACCCGAATACACACCCGAATACAACCCGAATACACACCCGAACACACACCCGAACACACACCCGAATGCAACCCGAATACACACCCGAACACACACCCGAATACACACCCGAACACACACCAGAATACAACCCGAACACACACCCGAACACACACCCGAATACAACCCGAATACACACCCGAACACACACACGAATACACACCCGAACACACACCCGACTACCACCCGAACACACACCCGAATACACACCCGAACACACCCGAATACTCACCCGAACACACAACCGAACACACACCCGAATACACACCCGAACACACACCCGAATACAACCCGAATACACACCCGAACACCCACCCGAATACAACCCGAATACACAGCCGAACACACACCCGAACACACACCCGAACACACACCCGAACACACACTCGAATACAACCCGAATACAAACCCGAATACACACCCGAATACACACCCGAATACAACCCGAATACACACCCGAATACACACCCGAATACAAACCCGAAAGCACACCCGAATACACACCCGAACACACACCCGAACACACACCCGAAAACACACCCGAACACACACCCGAACACACACCCGAATACAACCCGAATACACACCCGAATACACACCCGAACACACACCCGAACACACACCCGAATACACACCCGAACACACCCGAACACCCACCCGACTACAACCCGAATACACACCCGAACACACAGCCGAATACACACCCGAACACACACCCGACTACAATCCGAAAACACCCGAACACACTCCCGAACACACACCCGAATACACACCCGAACACACACCCGAATACAACCCGAATACACACCCGAACACAAACTTGAATACACACCCGAACACACCCGAATACTCACCCGAACACACAACCGAACACACATCCGAACACACACCCGAACACACACCCGAATACAACCCGAATACACACCCGAACACACACCCGACTACAACCCGAATACACACCCGAACACACACGCGAACACACACCCGAATACATCCCGAATACAAACCCGATCACACACCCGAACACACACCCGAATACACACCCGAATCCAACCCATATACACACCCGAATACACACCCGAATACAAACCAGAAAACACACCCGAACACACACCCGAACACACACCCGAATACAACCCGAATACACACCCGAACACACACCCCACTTCAACCCGAATACACACCCGAACACACACCCGAACACACACCCGAATACAACCCGAATACACACCCGAACACACACCCGACTTCAACCCGAATACACACCCGAGCACACTCCCGAACACACACCCGAATACAACCCGAATACACACCCGAATACACACCCGAATACAACCCGAATACACACCCGAACACACACCCGAATACACACCCGAACTCACCCGAACACACACCCGACTACAACCCGAATACACACCGGAACACACACCCGAATACACACCCGAATACAACCCGAATACACACCCGAACACACACCCGAATGCAACCCGAATACACACCCGAACACACACCCGAATACACACCCGAACACACACCCGAATACAACCCGAACACACACCCGAACACACACCCGAATACAACCCGAATACACACCCGAACACACACCCGAATACACACCCGAACACACACCCGACTACCACCCGAATACACACCCGAATACACACCCGAACACACCCGAATACTCACCCGAACACACAACCGAACACCCACCCGAATACACACCCGAACACACACCCGAATACAACCCGAATACACACCCGAACACCCACTCGAATACAACCCGAATACACACCCGAACACACACTCGAATACAACCCGAATACAAACCCGAATACACACCCAAATACACACCCGAATACAACCCGAATACACACCCGAATACACACCCGAATACAAACCCGAAAGCACACCCGAATACACACCCGAACACACACCCGAACACACACCCGACTACAATCCGAATACACACCCGAACACACTCCCGAACACACACCCGAATACACACCCGAACACACACCCGAATACAACCCGAATACACACCCGAACACACACCCGAACACACACCCGAATACACACCCGAACACACACCCGAATACAACCCGAATACACACCCGAATACACACCCGAATACACACCCGAATACACACCCGAACACACACCCGAATACACACCCGAACTCACCCGAACACACACCCGACTACAACCCGAATACACACCCGAATACACACTCGAATACAAACCCGAAAGCACACCCGAATACACACCCGAACACACACCCGAACACACACCCGAACACACACCCGAATACAACCCGAATACACACCCGAACACACACCCGAACACACACCCGAATACACACCCGAACACACACCCGAATACACCCCCGAATACAACCCGAATACACACCCGAACACACACCCGAACACACACCCGAACACACACCCGAATACAACCCGAATACACAGCCGAATACACACCCGTACACACACCCGACTACAATCCGAATACACACCCGAACACACTCCCGAACACACACCCGAATACACACCCGAACACACACCCGAATACAACCCGAATACACACCCGAACACACACCCGATTACACACCCGAACACACCCGAATACTCACCCGAACACACAACCGAACACACACCCGAACACACACCCGAATACACACCCGAACACACACCCGAATACAACCCGAATACACACCCGAACACACACCCGAATACACACCCGAACACACCCGAACACCCACCCGACTACAACCCGAATACACACCCGAACACACAGCCGAATACACACCCGAAGACACACCCGACTACAATCCGAATACACACCCGAACACACTCCCGAACACACACCCGAATACACACCCGAACACACACCCGAATACAACCCGAATACACACCCGAACACACACCCGAATACACACCCGAACACACCCGAATACTCACCCGAACACACAACCGAACACACACCCGAACACACACCCGAATACAACCCGAACACACACCCGAACACACACCCGACTACAACCCGAATACACACCCGAACACACACCCGAATACACACCCGAAAACACCCGAACACACACCCGAATACATCCCGAATACACACCCGAACACACACCCGAATACAACCCGAATACACACCCGAACACACACCTGAACACACACCCGAACACACACCCGAACACACACCCGAATACAAACCCGAACACACACCGGAACACACACCCGAATACACACCCGAATACAACCCGAATACACACCCGAATACACACCCGAATACAAACCCAAAAACACACCCGAATACACACCCGAACACACACCCGAATGCAACCCGAATACACACCCGAACACACACCCGAATACACACCCGAACACACACCCGAATACACACCCGAACACACACCAGAATACAACCCGAATACACACCCGAACAGACACCCGACTACAACCCGAATACACACCCGAACACACACCCGAATACACACCCGAATACAACCCGAATACACACCCGAACACACACCCGAACACACACCCGAATACAACCCGAATAACCACCCGAACACACACCCGAATACACACCCGAACACACACCCGAATACAACCCGAACACACACCCGAACACACACCCGAATACAACCCGAATACACACCCGAACACACACCCGAATACACACCCGAACACACACCCGACTACCACCCGAACACACACCCGAATACACACCCGAACACACCCGAATACTCACCCGAACACACAACCGAACACACACCCGAATACACACCCGAACACACACCCGAATACAACCCGAATACACACACGAACACCCACCCGAATACAACCCGAATACACACCCGAACACACACCCGAACACACACCCGAACACACACCCGAACACACACCCGAACACACACCCGAATACAACCCGAATACACACCCGAACACACACCCGAAAACAAACCCGAATACACACCCGAACACCCACCCGACTACAACCCGAATACACACCCGAACACACAGCCGAATACACACCCGAACACACACCCGACTACAATCCGAATACACACCCGAACACACTCCCGAACACACACCCGAATACACACCCGAACACACACCCGAATACAACCCGAATACACACCCGAATACACACCCGAACACACACCCGAACACACACCCGAATACACACCCGAACACACCCGAACACCCACCCGACTACAACCCGAATACACACCCGAACACACAGCCGAATACACACCCGAACACACACCCGACTACAATCCGAAAACACCCGAACACACTCCCGAACACACACCCGAATACACACCCGAACACACACCCGAATACAACCCGAATACACACCCGAACACAAACTTGAATACACACCCGAACACACCCGAATACTCACCCGAACACACAACCGAACACACATCCGAACACACACCCGAACACACACCCGAATACAACCCGAATACACACCCGAACACACACCCGACTACAACCCGAATACACACCCGAACACACACGCGAACACACACCCGAATACATCCCGAATACAAACCCGATCACACACCCGAACACACACCCGAATACACACCCGAATCCAACCTATATACACACCCGAATACACACCCGAATACAAACCCGAAAACACACCCGAACACACACCCGAACACACACCCGAATACAACCCGAATACACACCCGAACACACACCCCACTTCAACCCGAATACACACCCGAACACACACCCGAACACACACCCGAATACAACCCGAATACACACCCGAACACACACCCGACTTCAACCCGAATACACACCCGAGCACACTCCCGAACACACACCCGAATACAACCCGAATACACACCCGAATACACACCCGAATACAACCCGAATACACACCCGAACACACACCCGAATACACACCCGAACTCACCCGAACACACACCCGACTACAACCCGAATACACACCGGAACACACACCCGAATACACACCCGAATACAACCCGAATACAAACCCGAACACACACCCGAATGCAACCCGAATACACACCCGAACACACACCCGAATACACACCCGAACACACACCCGAATACAACCCGAACACACACCCGAACACACACCCGAATACAACCCGAATACACACCCGAACACACACCCGAATACACACCCGAACACACACCCGACTACCACCCGAATACACACCCGAATACACACCCGAACACACCCGAATACTCACGCGAACACACAACCGAACACCCACCCGAATACACACCCGAACACACACCCGAATACAACCCGAATACACACCCGAACACCCACTCGAATACAACCCGAATACACACCCGAACACACACTCGAATACAACCCGAATACAAACCCGAATACACACCCAAATACACACCCGAATACAACCCGAATACACACCCGAATACACACCCGAATACAAACCCGAAAGCACACCCGAATACACACCCGAACACACACCCGAACACACACCCGACTACAATCCGAATACACACCCGAACACACTCCCGAACACACACCCGAATACACACCCGAACACACACCCGAATACAACCCGAATACACACCCGAACACACACCCGAACACACACCCGAATACACACCCGAACACACACCCGAATACAACCCGAATACACACCCGAATACACACCCGAATACACACCCGAATACAACCCGAATACACACCCGAACACACACCCGAATACACACCCGAACTCACCCGAACACACACCCGACTACAACCCGAATACACACCCGAATACACACTCGAATACAAACCCGAAAGCACACCCGAATACACACCCGAACACACACCCAAACACACACCCGAACACACACCCGAACACACACCCGAATACAACCCGAATACACACCCGAACACACACCCGAACACACACCCGAATACACACCCGAACACACACCCGAATACACCCCCGAATACAACCCGAATACACACCCGAACACACACCCGAACACACACCCGAACACACACCCGAATACAACCCGAATACACAGCCGAATACACACCCGTACACACACCCGACTACAATCCGAATACACACCCGAACACACTCCCGAACACACACCCGAATACACACCCGAACACACACCCGAATACAACCCGAATACACACCCGAACACACACCCGATTACACACCCGAACACACCCGAATACTCACCCGAACACACAACCGAACACACACCCGAACACACACCCGAACACACACCCGAATACAACCCGAATACACACCCGAACACACACCCGACTACAACCCGAATACACACCCGAACACACACCCGAACACACACCCGAATACAAACCCGAACACACACCCGAACACACACCCGAATACAACCCGAACACACACCCGAACACACACCTGAATACAACCCGAATACACACCCGAACACACACCCGAATACACACCCGAACACACACCCGAATACAACCCGAATACACACCCGAACAGACACCCGACTACAACCCGACTACAACCCGTACACACACCCGAATACACACCTGAACACACACCCGAATACACACCCGAACACACACCCGAATACAACCCGAATACACACCCGAACAGACACCCGACTACAACCCGAATACACACCCGAACACACACCCGAATACACACCCGAATACAACCCGACTACACACCCGAATACAACCCGAATACACACCCGAACACACACCCGAACACACACCCGAACACACACCCGAATACAACCCGAATACACACCCGAACAGACACCCGACTACAACCCGAATACATACCCGAACACACTCCCGAACACACACATGAATACAACCCGAAAACACACCCGAACACACACCCGAATACACACCCGAATACAACCCGACTACACACCCGAATACAACCCGAACACACACCCGAACACTCACCCGAACACACACCCGAATACAACCCGAATACACACCCGAATACAACCTGAATACACACCCGAACACACACCCGAACACACATACGAATACAACCCGAATACACACCCGAACACACGCCCGAATACACACCCGAACACACACCCGAATACAACCCGAATACACACACGAACACCCACCCGAATACAACCCGAATACACACCCGAACACACACCCGAACACACACCCGAACACACACCCGAACACACACCCGAATACAACCCGAATACACACCCGAACACACACCCGAACACACAACCGAATACACACCCGAACACCCACCCGACTACAACCCGAATACACACCCGAACACACAGCCGAATACACACCCGAACACACACCCGACTACAATCCGAATACACACCCGAACACACTCCCGAACACACACCCGAATACACACCCGAACACACACCCGAATACAACCCGAATACACACCCGAACACACACCCGAATACACACCCGAACACACCCGAACACCCACCCGACTACAACCCGAATACACACCCGAACACACAGCCGAATACACACCCGAAGACACACCCGACTACAATCCGAATACACACCCGAACACACTCCCGAACACACACCCGAATACACACCCGAACACACACCCGAATACAACCCGAATACACACCCGAACACACACCCGAATACACACCCGAACACACCCGAATACTCACCCGAACACACAACCGAACACACACCCGAACACACACCCGAACACACACCCGAATACAACCCGAACACACACCCGAACACACACCCGACTACAACCCGAATACACACCCGAACACACACCCGAATACACACCCGAAAACACCCGAACACACACCCGAATACATCCCGAATACACACCCGAACACACACCCGAATACAACCCGAATACACACCCGAACACACACCTGAACACACACCCGAACACACACCCGAACACACACCCGAATACAAACCCGAACACACACCGGAACACACACCCGAATACACACCCGAATACAACCCGAATACACACCCGAATACACACCCGAATACAAACCCAAAAACACACCCGAATACACACCCGAACACACACCCGAATGCAACCCGAATACACACCCGAACACACACCCGAATACACACCCGAACACACACCCGAATACACACCCGAACACACACCAGAATACAACCCGAATACACACCCGAACAGACACCCGACTACAACCCGAATACACACCCGAACACACACCCGAATACACACCCGAATACAACCCGAATACACACCCGAACACACACCCGAACACACACCCGAATACAACCCGAATAACCACCCGAACACACACCCGAATACACACCCGAACACACACCCGAATACAACCCGAACACACACCCGAACACACACCCGAATACAACCCGAATACACACCCGAACACACACCCGAATACACACCCGAACACACACCCGACTACCACCCGAACACACACCCGAATACACACCCGAACACACCCGAATACTCACCCGAACACACAACCGAACACACACCCGAATACACACCCGAACACACACCCGAATACAACCCGAATACACACACGAACACCCACCCGAATACAACCCGAATACACACCCGAACACACACCCGAACACACACCCGAACACACACCCGAACACACACCCGAACACACACCCGAATACAACCCGAATACACACCCGAACACACACCCGAAAACAAACCCGAATACACACCCGAACACCCACCCGACTACAACCCGAATACACACCCGAACACACAGCCGAATACACACCCGAACACACACCCGACTACAATCCGAATACACACCCGAACACACTCCCGAACACACACCCGAATACACACCCGAACACACACCCGAATACAACCCGAATACACACCCGAACACACCCGAACACCCACCCGACTACAACCCGAATACACACATGAACACACAGCCGAATACACACCCGAAGACACACCCGACTACAATCCGAATACACACCCGAACACACTCCCGAACACACACCCGAATACACACCCGAACACACACCCGAATACAACCCGAATACACACCCGAACACACACCCGAATACACACCCGAACACACCCGAATACTCACCCGAACACACAACCGAACACACACCCGAACACACACCCGAACACACACCCGAATACAACCCGAATACACACCCGAACACCCACCCGACTACAACCCGAATACACACCCGAACACACACCCGAATACACACCCGAAAACACCCGAACACACACCCGAATACATCCCGAATACACACCCGAACACACACCCGAATACAACCCGGATACACACCCGAACACACACCCGAACACACACCCGAACACACACCCGAACACACACCCGAATACAAACCCGAACACACACCCGAACACACACCCGAATACACACCCGAATACAACCCGAATACACACCCGAATACACACCCGAATACAAACCCGAAAACACACCCGAATACACACCCGAACACACACCCGAATGCAACCCGAATACACACCCGAACACACACCCGAATACACACCCGAACACACACCCGAATACACACCCGAACACACACCAGAATACAACCCGAATACACACCCGAACACACACCCGAACACACACCCGAATACAACCCGAATACACACCCGAACACACACCCGAATACAACCCGAACACACACCCGAACACACACCCGAATACAACCCGAATACACACCCGAACACACACCCGAATACACACCCGAACACACACCCGACTACCACCCGAACACACACCCGAATACACACCCGAACACACCCGAATACTCACCCGAACACACAACCGAACACACACCCGAATACACACCCGAACACACACCCGAATACAACCCGAATACACACACGAACACCCACCCGATTACAACCCGAATACACACCCGAACACACAATCGAACACACACCCGAACACACACCCGAACACACACCCGAATACAAACCCGAACACACACCCGAACACACACCCGAATACACACCCGAATACAACCCGAATACACACCCGAACACACACCCGAACACACACCCGAATACACACCCGAACACACACCCGAATACAACCCGAATACACACCCGAACAGACACCCGACTACAACCCGAATACACACCCGAACACACTCCCGAACACACACATGAATACAACCCGAACACACAATCGAACACACACCCGAACACACACCCGAACACACACCCGAACACACACCCGAACACACACCCGAATACAAACCCGAACACACACCCGAACACACACCCGAATACACACCCGAATACAACCCGAATACACACCCGAATACACACCCGAATACACACCCGAATACAAACCCGAAAACACACCCGAATACACACCCGAACACACACCCGAATGCAACCCGAATACACACCCGAACACACACCCGAATACACACCCGAACACACACCCGAATACACACCCGAACACACACCCGAATACAACGCGAATACACACCCGACTACAACCCGAATACACACCCGAACACACTCCCGAACACACACCCGAATACAACCCGAATACACACCCGAACACACACCCGAATACACACCCGAATACAACCCGACTACACACTTGAATACAACCCGAATACACACCCGAACACACACCCGAACACACACCCGAACACACACCCGAATATAAAACCGAACACACACCCGAACACACACCCGAATACAACCCGAACACACACCCGAACACACACCCGAACACACACCCCGAACACACACCCGAATACAACCCGAATTCACACAGGAACACACACCCGAATACACACCCGAACACACCCGAACACACACCAGACTACAACCCGAATACACACCCGAACACACACCCGAATACACACCCGAATACAACCCGAATGCACACCCGAATACAACCCGAACACACACCCGAACACACACCTGAATACAACCCGAATACACGCCCGAACACACACCCGAATACACACCCGAACACACACCCGAATACACACCCGAACACACCCGACTACAACCCGAATACACACCCGAACACACACCCGAATACACACCTGAACACACCCGAATACTCACCCGAACACACAACCGAACACACACCCGAACACACACCCGAATACAACCCGAATACACACCTGAACACACACCCGAATACAACCCGAATACACACCCGAACACCCACCCGAACACACACCCGAACACACATCCGAACACACACCCGAAACAACCCGAATACACACCCGAACACACACCCGAATACACACCCGAATACAACCCGAATACACACCCGAATACACACCCGAATACAAACCCGAAAACACACCCGAATACACACCCGAACACACACCCGAACACACACCCGACCACACACCCGAACACACACCCGAACACACACCAGAACACACACCCGAATACAACCCGAACACACACCCGAACACACACCCGAATACAACCCGAATACACACCCGAACACACACCCGAATACACACCCGAACACACACCCGACTACAACCCGAATACACACCCGAACACACACCCGAATACAACCCGACTACACACTTGAATACAACCCGAACACACACCCGAATACAACCCGAACACACACCCGAACACACACCCGAATACAACCCGAACACACACCCGAATACAACCCGAATACACACCCGAATACACACCCGAATACAAACCCGAAAACACACCCGAATACACACCCGAACACACACCCGAATGCAACCCGAATACACACCCGAACACACACCCGAATACACAACCGAACACACACCCGAATACAACGCGAATACACACCCGACTACAACCCGAATACACACCCGAACACACTCCCGAACACACACCAGAATACAACCCGAATACACACCCGAACACACACCCGAATACAACCCGACTACACACTTGAATACAACCCGAATACACACCCGAACACACACCCGAACACACACCCGAATACAAAACCGTACACACACCCGAACACACACACGAATACAACCCGAACACACACCCGAACACACACCCGAATACAACCCGAATACACACCCGAATACACACCCGAATACAAACCCGAAAACACACCCGAATACACACCCGAACACACACCCGAATGCAACCCGAATACACACCCGAACACACACCCGAATACACACCCGAACACACACCCGAATACAACGCGAATACACACCCGACTACAACCCGAATACACACCCGAACACACTCCCGAACACACACCCGAATACAACCCGAATACACACCCGAACACACACCCGAATACACACCCGAATACAACCCGACTACACACTTGAATACAACCCGAACACACACCCGAACACACACCCGAACACACACCCGAATACAACCCGAATACACACCCGAATACACACCCGAATACACACCCGAACACACACCCGAATACAACCCGAATACACACCTGAACACACACCCGAACACACACCCGAATACAACCCGAATACACACCCGAACACACACCCGAATACACACCCGAACACACACCCGAACACACACCCGAATACAACCCGAATTCACACAGGAACACACACCCGAATACACACCCGAACACACCCGAACACACACCAGACTACAACCCGAATACACACCCGAACACACACCCGAATACACACCCGAATACAACCCGAATACACACCCGAACACACACCCGAATACAACCCGAACACACACCCGAACACACACCTGAATACAACCCGAATACACGCCCGAACACACACCCGAATACACACCCGAACACACACCCGAATACACACCCGAACACACCCGAACACACACCCGACTACAACCCGAATACACACCCGAACACACACCCGAATACACACCCGAACACACCCGAATACTCACCCGAACACACAACCGAACACACACCCGAACACACACCCGAACACACACCCGAATACAACCCGAATACACACCCGAACACACACCCGAATACAACCCGAATACACACCCGAACACCCACCCGAACACACACCCGAACACACATCCGAACACACACCCGAATACAACCCGAATACACACCCGAACACACACCCGAATACACACCCGAATACAACCCGAATACAAACCCGAAAACACACCCGAATACACACCCGAACACACACCCGAACACACACCCGACCAAACACCCGAACACACACCCGAACACACACCAGAACACACACCCGAATACAACCCGAACACACACACGAACACACACCCGAATACAACCCGAATACACACCCGAATACACACCCGAATACACACCCGAACACACACCCGAATACAACCCGAATACACACCTGAACACACACCCGAACACACACCCGAATACAACCCGAATACACACCCGAACACACACCCGAATACACACCCGAACACACACCCGAACACACACCCGAATACAACCCGAATTCACACAGGAACACACACCCGAATACACACCCGAACACACCCGAACACACACCAGACTACAACCCGAATACACACCCGAACACACACCCGAATACACACCCGAATACAACCCGAATACACACCCGAACACACACCCGAATACAACCCGAACACACACCCGAACACACACCTGAATACAACCCGAATACACGCCCGAACACACACCCGAATACACACCCGAACACACACCCGAATACACACCCGAACACACCCGAACACACACCCGACTACAACCCGAATACACACCCGAACACACACCCGAATACACACCCGAACACACCCGAATACTCACCCGAACACACAACCGAACACACACCCGAACACACACCCGAACACACACCCGAATACAACCCGAATACACACCAGAACACACACCCGAATACAACCCGAACACACACACGAACACACACCCGAATACAACCCGAATACACACCCGAATACACACCCGAATACACACCCGAATACACACCCGAACACACACCCGAACCCACCCGAACACACCCGAACACACACCCGAATACAACCCGAATACACACCCGAACACACACCCGAATACAATACGAATACACACCCGAACACACACCCGAACACACACCCGAACACACACCCGAACACACACCCGAATACAATCCCGAACACACACCCGAATACAACCCGAACACACACCCGAATACAACCCGAATACACACCCGAATACACACCCGAATACAAACCCGAAAACACACCCGAATACACACCCGAACACACACCCGAATGCAACCCGAATACACACCCGAACACACACCCGAATACACACCCGAACACACACCCGAATACACACCCGACTACAACCCGAATACACACCCGAACGCACTCCCGAACACACACCCGAACACACACCCGAATACAAAACCGAACACACACCCGAACACACACCCGAATACAACCCGAACACACACCCGAACACACACCCGAATACAACCCGAATACACACCCGAATACACACCCGAATACAAACCCGAAAACACACCCGAATACACACCCGAACACACACCCGAATGCAACCCGAATACACACCCGAACACACACCCGAATACACACCCGAACACACACCCGAATACAACGCGAATACACACCCGACTACAACCCGAATACACACCCGAACACACTCCCGAACACACACCCGAATACAACCCGAATACACACCCGAACACACACCCGAATACACACCCGAACACACCCGAACACACACCCGACTACAACCCGAATACACACCCGAACACACACCTGAACACACCCGAATACTCACCCGAACACACAACCGAACACACACCCGAACACACACCCGAACACACACCCGAATACGACCCGAATACACACCCGAACACACACCCGAATACAACCCGAATACACACCCGAACACCCACCCGAACACACACCCGAACACACATCCGAACACACACCCGAATACAACCCGAATACACACCCGAACACACACCCGAATACACACCCGAATACAACCCGAATACACACCCGAACACACACCCGAATACAACCCGAATACACACCCGAACACACACCCGAACACACACCCGAACACACACCCGAACACACAAACGAACACACACCCGACTACAACCCGAATACACACCCGAACACACACCCGAATACAACCCGAACACACACCCGAATACAACCCGAATATACACCCGAACACACACCCGAATACACACCCGAACACACCCGAACACACACCCGACTACAACCCGAATAAACACCCGAACACACCCGAATACACACCAGAACACACACCCGAATACAACCCGAACACACACCCGAATACAACCCGAATACACACCCGAACACACACCCGAATACACACCCGAACACACACCCGACTACAACCCGAATACACACACGAACACACACCCGAACACACCCGAACACACCCGAACACACACCCGAATACAACCCGAATACGCACCCGAACACACACCCGAATACAACCCGAATACACACCCGAACACACACCCGAACACACACCCGAACACACAAACGAACACACACCCGACTACAACCCGAATACACACCCGAACACACACCCGAATACAACCCGAACACACACCCGAATACAACCCGAATACACACCCGAATACACACCCGAACACACACCCGAACACACAACCGACTACAACCCGAATAAACACCCGAACACACACCCGAATACACACCCGAACACACCCGAATACTCACCCGAACACACAACCGAACACACACCCGAACACACACCCGAACACACACCCGAATACAACCCGAATACACACCCGAACACACACCCGAATACAACCCGAATACACACCCGAACACACACCCGAACACACACCCGAACACACAAACGAACACACACCCGACTACAACCCGAATACACACCCGAACACACACCCGAATACAACCCGAACACACACCCGAATACAACCCGAATACACACCCGAATACAACCCGAATACACACCCGAATACACACCCGAACACACACCCGAACACACAACCGACTACAACCCGAATAAACACCCGAACACACACCCGAATACACACCCGAACACACCCGAATACTCACCCGAACACACAACCGAACACACACCCGAACACACACCCGAACACACACCCGAATACAACCCGAATACACACCCGAACACACACCCGAATACAACCCGAATACACACCCGAACACACACCCGAACACACACCCGAACGCACATCCGATCGCACATCCGAACACACACCCGAATACAACCTAATACACACCCGAATACAACCCGAATACACACCCGAACACACACCCGAATACAACCCGAATACACACCCGAACACACACCCGAACACACCCGAACACACACCCGACTACAACCCGAATACACTCCCGAATACACACTCGAATACAAACCCGAAAGCACACCCGAATACACACCCGAACACACACCCGAACACACACCCGAACACACACCCGAACACACACCCGAATACAACCCGAATACACACCCGAACACACACCCGAACACACACCCGAATACACA
The DNA here is from genome assembly GCA_963576515.1 of Cryptocephalus primarius. Classification (NCBI taxonomy): domain Eukaryota; kingdom Metazoa; phylum Arthropoda; class Insecta; order Coleoptera; family Chrysomelidae; genus Cryptocephalus; species Cryptocephalus primarius. The sequence continues at coordinate 5,779,041 of OY754951.1, read as the reverse complement.
CCCGAACACACACCCGAATACACCCCCGAATACAACCCGAATACACACCCGAACACACACCCGAACACACACCCGAACACACACCCGAATACAACCCGAATACACAGCCGAATACACACCCGTACACACACCCGACTACAATCCGAATACACACCCGAACACACTCCCGAACACACACCCGAATACACACCCGAACACACACCCGAATACAACCCGAATACACACCCGAACACACACCCGATTACACACCCGAACACACCCGAATACTCACCCGAACACACAACCGAACACACACCCGAACACACACCCGAACACACACCCGAATACAACCCGAATAAACACCCGAACACACACCCGACTACAACCCGAATACACACCCGAACACACACCCGAACACACACCCGAATACAAACCCGAACACACACCCGAACACACACCCGAATACAACCCGAACACACACCCGAACACACACCTGAATACAACCCGAATACACACCCGAACACACACCCGAATACACACCCGAACACACACCCGAATACAACCCGAATACACACCCGAACAGACACCCGACTACAACCCGACTACAACCCGTACACACACCCGAATACACACCTGAACACACACCCGAATACACACCCGAACACACACCCGAATACAACCCGAATTCACACCCGAACAGACACCCGACTACAACCCGAATACACACCCGAACACACACCCGAATACACACCCGAATACAACCCGACTACACACCCGAATACAACCCGAATACACACCCGAACACACACCCGAACACACACCCGAACACACACCCGAATACAACCCGAATACACACCCGAACAGACACCCGACTACAACCCGAATACATACCCGAACACACTCCCGAACACACACATGAATACAACCCGAAAACACACCCGAACACACACCCGAATACACACCCGAATACAACCCGACTACACACCCGAATACAACCCGAACACACACCCGAACACTCACCCGAACACACACCCGAATACAACCCGAATACACACCCGAATACAACCTGAATACACACCCGAACACACACCCGAACACACATACGAATACAACCCGAATACACACCCGAACACACGCCCGAATACACACCCGAACACACACCCGAATACAACCCGAATACACACACGAACACCCACCCGAATACAACCCGAATACACACCCGAACACACACCCGAACACACACCCGAACACACACCCGAACACACACCCGAATACAACCCGAATACACACCCGAACACACACCCGAACACACAACCGAATACACACCCGAACACCCACCCGACTACAACCCGAATACACACCCGAACACACAGCCGAATACACACCCGAACACACACCCGACTACAATCCGAATACACACCCGAACACACTCCCGAACACACACCCGAATACACACCCGAACACACACCCGAATACAACCCGAATACACACCCGAACACACACCCGAATACACACCCGAACACACCCGAACACCCACCCGACTACAACCCGAATACACACCCGAACACACAGCCGAATACACACCCGAAGACACACCCGACTACAATCCGAATACACACCCGAACACACTCCCGAACACACACCCGAATACACACCCGAACACACACCCGAATACAACCCGAATACTCACCCGAACACACCCGAATACTCACCCGAACACACAACCGAACACACACCCGAACACACACCCGAACACACACCCGAATACAACCCGAACACACACCCGAACACACACCCGACTACAACCCGAATACACACCCGAACACACACCCGAATACACACCCGAAAACACCCGAACACACACCCGAATACATCCCGAATACACACCCGAACACACACCCGAATACAACCCGAATACACACCCGAACACACACCTGAACACACACCCGAACACACACCCGAACACACACCCGAATACAAACCCGAACACACACCGGAACACACACCCGAATACACACCCGAATACAACCCGAATACACACCCGAATACACACCCGAATACAAACCCAAAAACACACCCGAATACACACCCGAACACACACCCGAATGCAACCCGAATACACACCCGAACACACACCCGAATACACACCCGAACACACACCCGAATACACACCCGAACACACACCAGAATACAACCCGAATACACACCCGAACAGACACCCGACTACAACCCGAATACACACCCGAACACACACCCGAATACACACCCGAATACAACCCGAATACACACCCGAACACACACCCGAACACACACCCGAATACAACCCGAATAACCACCCGAACACACACCCGAATACACACCCGAACACACACCCGAATACAACCCGAACACACACCCGAACACACACCCGAATACAACCCGAATACACACCCAAACACACACCCGAATACACACCCGAACACACACCCGACTACCACCCGAACACACACCCGAATACACACCCGAACACACCCGAATACTCACCCGAACACACAACCGAACACACACCCGAATACACACCCGAACACACACCCGAATACAACCCGAATACACACACGAACACCCACCCGAATACAACCCGAATACACACCCGAACACACACCCGAACACACACCCGAACACACACCCGAACACACACCCGAACACACACCCGAATACAACCCGAATACACACCCGAACACACACCCGAAAACAAACCCGAATACACACCCGAACACCCACCCGACTACAACCCGAATACACACCCGAACACACAGCCGAATACACACCCGAACACACACCCGACTACAATCCGAATACACACCCGAACACACTCCCGAACACACACCCGAATACACACCCGAACACACACCCGAATACAACCCGAATACACACCCGAACACACCCGAACACCCACCCGACTACAACCCGAATACACACATGAACACACAGCCGAATACACACCCGAAGACACACCCGACTACAATCCGAATACACACCCGAACACACTCCCGAACACACACCCGAATACACACCCGAACACACACCCGAATACAACCCGAATACACACCCGAACACACACCCGAATACACACCCGAACACACCCGAATACTCACCCGAACACACAACCGAACACACACCCGAACACACACCCGAACACACACCCGAATACAACCCGAATACACACCCGAACACCCACCCGACTACAACCCGAATACACACCCGAACACACACCCGAATACACACCCGAAAACACCCGAACACACACCCGAATACATCCCGAATACACACCCGAACACACACCCGAATACAACCCGGATACACACCCGAACACACACCCGAACACACACCCGAACACACACCCGAACACACACCCGAATACAAACCCGAACACACACCCGAACACACACCCGAATACACACCCGAATACAACCCGAATACACACCCGAATACACACCCGAATACAAACCCGAAAACACACCCGAATACACACCCGAACACACACCCGAATGCAACCCGAATACACACCCGAACACACACCCGAATACACACCCGAACACACACCCGAATACACACCCGAACACACACCAGAATACAACCCGAATACACACCCGAACACACACCCGAACACACACCCGAATACAACCCGAATACACACCCGAACACACACCCGAATACAACCCGAACACACACCCGAACACACACCCGAATACAACCCGAATACACACCCGAACACACACCCGAATACACACCCGAACACACACCCGACTACCACCCGAACACACACCCGAATACACACCCGAACACACCCGAATACTCACCCGAACACACAACCGAACACACACCCGAATACACACCCGAACACACACCCGAATACAACCCGAATACACACACGAACACCCACCCGATTACAACCCGAATACACACCCGAACACACAATCGAACACACACCCGAACACACACCCGAACACACACCCGAATACAAACCCGAACACACACCCGAACACACACCCGAATACACACCCGAATACAACCCGAATACACACCCGAACACACACCCGAACACACACCCGAATACACACCCGAACACACACCCGAATACAACCCGAATACACACCCGAACAGACACCCGACTACAACCCGAATACACACCCGAACACACTCCCGAACACACACATGAATACAACCCGAACACACAATCGAACACACACCCGAACACACACCCGAACACACACCCGAACACACACCCGAACACACACCCGAATACAAACCCGAACACACACCCGAACACACACCCGAATACACACCCGAATACAACCCGAATACACACCCGAATACACACCCGAATACACACCCGAATACAAACCCGAAAACACACCCGAATACACACCCGAACACACACCCGAATGCAACCCGAATACACACCCGAACACACACCCGAATACACACCCGAACACACACCCGAATACACACCCGAACACACACCCGAATACAACGCGAATACACACCCGACTACAACCCGAATACACACCCGAACACACTCCCGAACACACACCCGAATACAACCCGAATACACACCCGAACACACACCCGAATACACACCCGAATACAACCCGACTACACACTTGAATACAACCCGAATACACACCCGAACACACACCCGAACACACACCCGAACACACACCCGAATATAAATCCGAACACACACCCGAACACACACCCGAATACAACCCGAACACACACCCGAACACACACCCGAACACACACCCCGAACACACACCCGAATACAACCCGAATTCACACAGGAACACACACCCGAATACACACCCGAACACACCCGAACACACACCAGACTACAACCCGAATACACACCCGAACACACACCCGAATACACACCCGAATACAACCCGAATGCACACCCGAACACACACCCGAATACAACCCGAACACACACCCGAACACACACCTGAATACAACCCGAATACACGCCCGAACACACACCCGAATACACACCCGAACACACACCCGAATACACACCCGAACACACCCGACTACAACCCGAATACACACCCGAACACACACCCGAATACACACCTGAACACACCCGAATACTCACCCGAACACACAACCGAACACACACCCGAACACACACCCGAATACAACCCGAATACACACCTGAACACACACCCGAATACAACCCGAATACACACCCGAACACCCACCCGAACACACACCCGAACACACATCCGAACACACACCCGAAACAACCCGAATACACACCCGAACACACACCCGAATACACACCCGAATACAACCCGAATACACACCCGAATACACACCCGAATACAAACCCGAAAACACACCCGAATACACACCCGAACACACACCCGAACACACACCCGACCACACACCCGAACAGACACCCGAACACACACCAGAACACACACCCGAATACAACCCGAACACACACCCGAACACACACCCGAATACAACCCGAATACACACCCGAACACACACCCGAATACACACCCGAACACACACCCGACTACAACCCGAATACACACCCGAACACACACCCGAATACAACCCGACTACACACTTGAATACAACCCGAACACACACCCGAATACAACCCGAACACACACCCGAACACACACCCGAATACAACCCGAACACACACCCGAATACAACCCGAATACACACCCGAATACACACCCGAATACAAACCCGAAAACACACCCGAATACACACCCGAACACACACCCGAATGCAACCCGAATACACACCCGAACACACACCCGAATACACAACCGAACACACACCCGAATACAACGCGAATACACACCCGACTACAACCCGAATACACACCCGAACACACTCCCGAACACACACCAGAATACAACCCGAATACACACCCGAACACACACCCGAATACACACCCGAATACAACCCGACTACACACTTGAATACAACCCGAATACACACCCGAACACACACCCGAACACACACCCGAATACAAAACCGTACACACACCCGAACACACACACGAATACAACCCGAACACACACCCGAACACACACCCGAATACAACCCGAATACACACCCGAATACACACCCGAATACAAACCCGAAAACACACCCGAATACACACCCGAACACACACCCGAATGCAACCCGAATACACACCCGAACACACACCCGAATACACACCCGAACACACACCCGAATACAACGCGAATACACACCCGACTACAACCCGAATACACACCCGAACACACTCCCGAACACACACCCGAATACAACCCGAATACACACCCGAACACACACCCGAATACACACCCGAATACAACCCGACTACACACTTGAATACAACCCGAACACACACCCGAACACACACCCGAACACACACCCGAATACAACCCGAATACACACCCGAATACACACCCGAATACACACCCGAACACACACCCGAATACAACCCGAATACACACCTGAACACACACCCGAACACACACCCGAATACAACCCGAATACACACCCGAACACACACCCGAATACACACCCGAACACACACCCGAACACACACCCGAATACAACCCGAATTCACACAGGAACACACACCCGAATACACACCCGAACACACCCGAACACACACCAGACTACAACCCGAATACACACCCGAACACACACCCGAATACACACCCGAATACAACCCGAATACACACCCGAACACACACCCGAATACAACCCGAACACACACCCGAACACACACCTGAATACAACCCGAATACACGCCCGAACACACACCCGAATACACACCCGAACACACACCCGAATACACACCCGAACACACCCGAACACACACCCGACTACAACCCGAATACACACCCGAACACACACCCGAATACACACCCGAACACACCCGAATACTCACCCGAACACACAACCGAACACACACCCGAACACACACCCGAACACACACCCGAATACAACCCGAATACACACCCGAACACACACCCGAATACAACCCGAATACACACCCGAACACCCACCCGAACACACACCCGAACACACATCCGAACACACACCCGAATACAACCCGAATACACACCCGAACACACACCCGAATACACACCCGAATACAACCCGAATACAAACCCGAAAACACACCCGAATACACACCCGAACACACACCCGAACACACACCCGACCAAACACCCGAACACACACCCGAACACACACCAGAACACACACCCGAATACAACCCGAACACACACACGAACACACACCCGAATACAACCCGAATACACACCCGAATACACACCCGAATACACACCCGAATACACACCCGAACACACACCCGAACCCACCCGAACACACCCGAACACACACCCGAATACAACCCGAATACACACCCGAACACACACCCGAATACAATACGAATACACACCCGAACACACACCCGAACACACACCCGAACACACACCCGAATACAATCCCGAACACACACCCGAATACAACCCGAACACACACCCGAACACACACCCGAATACAACCCGAACACACACCCGAATACAACCCGAATACACACCCGAATACACACCCGAATACAAACCCGAAAACACACCCGAATACACACCCGAACACACACCCGAATGCAACCCGAATACACACCCGAACACACACCCGAATACACACCCGAACACACACCCGAATACAACGCGAATACACACCCGACTACAACCCGAATACACACCCGAACGCACTCCCGAACACACACCCGAATACAACCCGAATACACACCCGAACACACACCCGAATACACACCCGAATACAACCCGACTACACACTTGAATACAACCCGAATACACACCCGAACACACACCCGAACACACACCCGAATACAAAACCGAACACACACCCGAACACACACCCGAACACACACCCGAATACAACCCGAATTCACACAGGAACACACACCCGGATACACACCCGAACACACCCGAACACACACCAGACTACAACCCGAATACACACCCGAACACACACCCGAATACACACCCGAATACAACCCGAATACACACCCGAACACACACCCGAATACAACCCGAACACACACCCGAACACACACCTGAATACAACCCGAATACACGCCCGAACACACACCCGAATACACACCCGAACACACACCCGAATACACACCCGAACACACCCGAACACACACCCGACTACAACCCGAATACACACCCGAACACACACCCGAATACACACCCGAACACACCCGAATACTCACCCGAACACACAACCGAACACACACCCGAACACACACCCGAACACACACCCGAATACAACCCGAATACACACCCGAACACACACCCGAATACAACCCGAATACACACCCGAACACCCACCCGAACACACACCCGAACACACATCCGAACACACACCCGAATACAACCCGAATACACACCCGAACACACACCCGAATACACACCCGAATACAACCCGAATACAAACCCGAAAACACACCCGAATACACACCCGAACACACACCCGAACACACACCCGACCAAACACCCGAACACACACCCGAACACACACCAGAACACACACCCGAATACAACCCGAACACACACACGAACACACACCCGAATACAACCCGAATACACACCCGAATACACACCCGAATACACACCCGAATACACACCCGAATACACACCCGAATACACACCCGAACACACACCCGAATACAACCCGAATACACACCTGAACACACACCCGAACACACACCCGAATACAACCCGAATACACACCCGAACACACACCCGAATACACACCCGAACACACACCCGAACACACACCCGAATACAACCCGAATTCACACAGGAACACACACCCGAATACACACCCGAACACACCCGAACACACACCAGACTACAACCCGAATACACACCCGAACACACACCCGAATACACACCCGAATACAACCCGAATACACACCCGAACACACACCCGAATACAACCCGAACACACACCCGAACACACACCTGAATACAACCCGAATGCACGCCCGAACACACACCCGAATACACACCCGAACACACACCCGAATACACACCCGAACACACCCGAACACACACCCGACTACAACCCGAATACACACCCGAACACACACCCGAATACACACCCGAACACACCCGAATACTCACCCGAACACACAACCGAACACACACCCGAACACACACCCGAACACACACCCGAATACAACCCGAATACACACCCGAACACACACCCGAATACAACCCGAATACACACCCGAACACCCACCCGAACACACACCCGAACACACATCCGAACACACACCCGAATACAACCCGAATACACACCCGAATACAACCCGAATACAAACCCGAAAACACACCCGAATACACACCCGAACACACACCCGAACACACACCCGACCAAACACCCGAACACACACCCGAACACACACCAGAACACACACCCGAATACAACCCGAACACACACACGAACACACACCCGAATACAACCCGAATACACACCCGAATACACACCCGAATACACACCCGAACACACACCCGAACCCACCCGAACACACCCGAACACACACCCGAATACAACCCGAATACACACCCGAATACACACCCGAATACACACCCGAACACACACCCGAATACAACCCGAATACACACCTGAACACACACCCGAACACACACCCGAATACAACCCGAATACACACCCGAACACACACCCGAATACACACCCGAACACACACCCGAACACACACCCGAATACAACCCGAATTCACACAGGAACACACACCCGAATACACACCCGAACACACCCGAACACACACCAGACTACAACCCGAATACACACCCGAACACACACCCGAATACACACCCGAATACAACCCGAATACACACCCGAACACACACCCGAATACAACCCGAACACACACCCGAACACACACCTGAATACAACCCGAATACACGCCCGAACACACACCCGAATACACACCCGAACACACACCCGAATACACACCCGAACACACCCGAACACACACCCGACTACAACCCGAATACACACCCGAACACACACCCGAATACACACCCGAACACACCCGAATACTCACCCGAACACACAACCGAACACACACCCGAACACACACCCGAACACACACCCGAATACAACCCGAATACACACCAGAACACACACCCGAATACAACCCGAACACACACACGAACACACACCCGAATACAACCCGAATACACACCCGAATACACACCCGAATACACACCCGAATACACACCCGAACACACACCCGAACCCACCCGAACACACCCGAACACACACCCGAATACAACCCGAATACACACCCGAACACACACCCGAATACAATACGAATACACACCCGAACACACACCCGAACACACACCCGAACACACACCCGAACACACACCCGAATACAATCCCGAACACACACCCGAATACAACCCGAACACACACCCGAATACAACCCGAATACACACCCGAATACACACCCGAATACAAACCCGAAAACACACCCGAATACACACCCGAACACACACCCGAATGCAACCCGAATACACACCCGAACACACACCCGAATACACACCCGAACACACACCCGAATACACACCCGACTACAACCCGAATACACACCCGAACGCACTCCCGAACACACACCCGAATACAACCCGAATACACACCCGAACACACACCCGAATACACACCCGAATACAACCCGACTACACACTTGAATACAACCCGAATACACACCCGAACACACACCCGAACACACACCCGAATACAAAACCGAACACACACCCGAACACACACCCGAATACAACCCGAACACACACCCGAACACACACCCGAATACAACCCGAATACACACCCGAATACACACCCGAATACAAACCCGAAAACACACCCGAATACACACCCGAACACACACCCGAATGCAACCCGAATACACACCCGAACACACACCCGAATACACACCCGAACACACACCCGAATACAACGCGAATACACACCCGACTACAACCCGAATACACACCCGAACACACTCCCGAACACACACCCGAATACAACCCGAATACACACCCGAACACACACCCGAATACACACCCGAACACACCCGAACACACACCCGACTACAACCCGAATACACACCCGAACACACACCTGAACACACCCGAATACTCACCCGAACACACAACCGAACACACACCCGAACACACACCCGAACACACACCCGAATACGACCCGAATACACACCCGAACACACACCCGAATACAACCCGAATACACACCCGAACACCCACCCGAACACACACCCGAACACACATCCGAACACACACCCGAATACAACCCGAATACACACCCGAACACACACCCGAATACACACCCGAATACAACCCGAATACACACCCGAACACACACCCGAATACAACCCGAATACACACCCGAACACACACCCGAACACACACCCGAACACACACCCGAACACACAAACGAACACACACCCGACTACAACCCGAATACACACCCGAACACACACCCGAATACAACCCGAACACACACCCGAATACAACCCGAATATACACCCGAACACACACCCGAATACACACCCGAACACACCCGAACACACACCCGACTACAACCCGAATAAACACCCGAACACACCCGAATACACACCAGAACACACACCCGAATACAACCCGAACACACACCCGAATACAACCCGAATACACACCCGAACACACACCCGAATACACACCCGAACACACACCCGACTACAACCCGAATACACACACGAACACACACCCGAACACACCCGAACACACCCGAACACACACCCGAATACAACCCGAATACGCACCCGAACACACACCCGAATACAACCCGAATACACACCCGAACACACACCCGAACACACACCCGAACACACAAACGAACACACACCCGACTACAACCCGAATACACACCCGAACACACACCCGAATACAACCCGAACACACACCCGAATACAACCCGAATACACACCCGAATACACACCCGAACACACACCCGAACACACAACCGACTACAACCCGAATAAACACCCGAACACCCACCCGAATACACACCCGAACACACCCGAATACTCACCCGAACACACAACCGAACACACACCCGAACACACACCCGAATACAACCCGAATACACACCCGAACACACACCCGAATACAACCCGAATACACACCCGAACACACACCCGAACACACACCCGAACACACAAACGAACACACACCCGACTACAACCCGAATACACACCCGAACACACACCCGAATACAACCCGAACACACACCCGAATACAACCCGAATACACACCCGAATACAACCCGAATACACACCCGAATACACACCCGAACACACACCCGAACACACAACCGACTACAACCCGAATAAACACCCGAACACACACCCGAATACACACCCGAACACACCCGAATACTCACCCGAACACACAACCGAACACACACCCGAACACACACCCGAACACACACCCGAATACAACCCGAATACACACCCGAACACACACCCGAATACAACCCGAATACACACCCGAACACACACCCGAACACACACCCGAACGCACATCCGATCGCACATCCGAACACACACCCGAATACAACCTAATACACACCCGAATACAACCCGAATACACACCCGAACACACACCCGAATACAACCCGAATACACACCCGAACACACACCCGAACACACACCCGAACGCACATCCGATCGCACATCCGAACACACCCGAATACAACCCGAATACACACCCGAATACACACCCGAATACAACCCGAATACACACCCGAATACACACCCGAATACAAACCCGAAAACACACCCGAATACACACCCGAACACACACCCGAACACACACCCGACCACACACCCGAAAACACACCAGAACACACACCCGAATACAACCCGAACACACACCCGAAAACACACCCGAATACAACCCGAACACACACCCGAACACACACCGGAATACACACCCGAACACACACCCGAATACACACCCGAATACCACCCGAATACACACCCGAACACACCCGAACACACACCCGACTACAACCCGAATACACACCCGAACACACACCCGAACACACCCGAATACTCACCCGAACACACAACCGAACACACACCTGAACACACACCCGAACACACACCCGAACACACACCCGAATACTAACCCGAACACACACCCGAACACACACCCGAATACAACCCGAACACACACCCGAACACACACCCGAATACAACCTGAATACACACCCGAATACACACCCGAATACACACCCGAATACAAACCCGAAAACACACCCGAACACACAACCGAACACACACCCGACTACAACCCGAATACACACCCGAACACACACTCGAATACACTCCCGAACACACCCGAATACTCACCCGAACACACAACCGAACACAAACCCGAACACACACCCGAACACACACCCGAATACAACCCGAATACACACCCGAACACACACCCGAATACAACTCGAATACACACCCGAACACACACCCGAACACACACCCGAACACACATCCGAACACACACCCGAATACAACCCGAATACACACCCGAACACACACCCGAATACACACCCGAATACAACCCGAATACACACCCGAATACTAACTCGAAAACACACCCGAATACACACCCGAACACACACCCGAACACACACCCGAACACACACCCGAATACTAACCCGAACACACACCGGAACACACACCCGAATACAACCCGAACACACACCCGAACACACACCCGAATACAACCCGAATACACACCCGAATACACACCCGAATACAAACACGAAAACACACCCGAATACACACCCGAACACACAACCGAACACACACCCGAATACAACCCGAATACACACCCGAACACACACTCGAATACACACCCGAACACACCCGAATACTCACCCGAACACACAACCGAACACATACCCGAACACACACCCGAACACACACCCGAACACACACCCGAATACAATCCCGAACACACACCCGAATACACACCCGAATACAAACCCGAAAACACACCCGAACACACACCCGAATGCAACCCGAATACACACCCGAACACACACCCGAATACACACCCGAACACACACCCGAATACAACCCGAATACACACCCGAACACACACCCGACTACAACCCGAATACACACCCGAATACACACCCGAATACAAACCCGAAAACACACCCGAATACACACCCGAACACACACCCGAATGCAACCCGAATACACACCCGAACACACACCCGAATACACACCCGAACACACACCCGAATACAACGCGAATACACACCCGACTACAACCCGAATACACACCCGAACACACTCCCGAACACATACCCGAATACAACCCGAATACACACCCGAACACACACCCGAATACACACCCGAATACAACCCGACTACACACTTGAATACAACCCGAATACACACCCGAACACACACCCGAACACACACCCGAACACACACCCGAATACTAACCCGAACACACACCCGAACACACACCCGAATACAACCCGAACACACACCCGAACACACACCCGAATACAACACGAATACACACCCGAATACACACCCGAATACAAACCCGAAAACACACCCGAACACACACCCGAATGCAACCCGAATACACACCCGAACACACACCCGAATACACACCCGAACACACACCCGAATACAACCCGAATACACACCCGAACACACACCCGACTACAACCCGAATACACACCCGAATACACACCCGAATACAAACCCGAAAACACACCCGAATACACACCCGAACACACACCCGAATGCAACCCGAATACACACCCGAACACACACCCGAATACACACCCGAACACACACCCGAATACAACGCGAATACACACCCGAATACAACCCGAATACACACCCGAACACACTCCCGAACACACACCCGAATACAACCCGAATACACACCCGAACACACACCCGAATACACACCTGAATACAACCCGACTACACACTTGAATACAACCCGAATACACACCCGAACACACTCCCGAACACACACCCGAATACAAAACCGAACACACACCCGAACACACACCCGAATACAACCCGAACACACACCCGAACACACACCCGAATACAACCCGAATTCACACAGGAACACACACCCGAATACACACCCGAACACACACCAGACTACAACCCGAATACACACCCGAACACACACCCGAATACACACCCGAATACAACCCGAATACACACCCGAACACACACCCGAATACAACCCGAACACACACCCGAACACACACCTGAATACAACCCGAATACACGCCCGAACACACACCCGAATACACACCCGAACACACACCGGAATACACACCCGAACACACCCGAACACACACCCGACTACAACCCGAATACACACCCGAACACACACCCGAATACACACCCGAACACACCCGAATACTCACCCGAACACACAACCGAACACACACCCGAACACACACCCGAACACACTCCCGAATACAACCCGAATACACACCCGAACACACACCCGAATACAACCCGAATACACACCCGAACACCCACCCGAACACACACCCGAACACACATCCGAACACACACCCGAAACAACCCGAATACACACCCGAACACACACCAGAATACACACCCGAATACAACCCGAATACACACCCGAATACAAACCCGAAAACACACCCGAATACACACCCGAACACACACCCGAACACACACCCGACCACACACCCGAACACACACCCGAACACACACCAGAACACACACCCGAATACAACCCGAGCACACACCCGAACACACACCCGAATACAACCCGAATACACACCCGAACACACACCCGAATACACACCCGAACACACACCCGACTACAACCCGAATACACACCCGAACACACACCCGAACACACCCGAACACACCCGAATACAACCCGAATACACACCCGATCACACACCCGAATACAACCCGAATACACACCCGAACACACACCCGAACACACACCCGAACACACACCCGAATAAAATCCCGAACACACACCCGAATACAACCCGAACACACACCCGAACACACACCCGAATACAACCCGAACACACACCCGAATACAACCCGAATACACACCCGAATACACACCCGAATACAAACCCGAAAACACACCCGAATACACACCCGAACACACACCCGAATGCAACCCGAATACACACCCGAACACACACCCGAATACACACCCGAACACACACCCGAATACAACGCGAATACACACCCGACTACAACCCGAATACACACCCGAACACACTCCCGAACACACACCAGAATACAACCCGAATACACACCCGAACACACACCCGAATACACACCCGAATACAACCCGACTACACACTTGAATACAACCCGAATACACACCCGAACACACACCCGAACACACACCCGAATACAAAACCGAACACACACCCGAACACACACCCGAATACAACCCGAATACACACCCGAATACACACCCGAAAACACACCCGAACACACACCCGAATGCAACCCGAATACACACCCGAACACACACCCGAATACACACCCGAACACACACCCGAATACAACCCGAATACACACCCGAATACACACCCGAATACAACCCGAATACACACCCGAATACACACCCGAATACAAACCCGAAAACACACCCGAATACACACCCGAACACACACCCGAACACACACCCGACCACACACCCGACCACACACCCGAAAACACACCAGAACACACACCCGAATACAACCCGAACACACACCCGAAAACACACCCGAATACAACCCGAACACACACCCGAACACACACCGGAATACACACCCGAACACACACCCGACTACAACCCGAATACACACCCGAACACACACCCGAATACACACCCGAATACCACCCGAATACACACCCGAACACACCCGAACACACACCCGACTACAACCCGAATACACACCCGAACACACCCGAATACTCACCCGAACACACAACCGAACACACACCTGAACACACACCCGAACACACACCCGAACACACACCCGAACACACACCCGAATACTAACCCGAACACACACCCGAACACACACCCGAATACAACCCGAACACACACCCGAACACACACCCGAATACAACCTGAATACACACCCGAATACACACCCGAATACACACCCGAATACAAACCCGAAAACACACCCGAATACACACCCGAACACACAACCGAACACACACCCGACTACAACCCGAATACACACCCGAACACACACTCGAATACACTCCCGAACACACCCGAATACTCACCCGAACACACAACCGAACACAAACCCGAACACACACCCGAACACACACCCGAATACAACCCGAATACACACCCGAACACACACCCGAATACAACTCGAATACACACCCGAACACACACCCGAACACACACCCGAACACACATCCGAACACACACCCGAATACAACCCGAATACACACCCGAACACACACCCGAATACACACCCGAATACAACCCGAATACACACCCGAATACTAACTCGAAAACACACCCGAATACACACCCGAACACACACCCGAACACACACCCGAACACACACCCGAATCCTAACCCGAACACACACCGGAACACACACCCGAATACAACCCGAACACACACCCGAACACACACCCGAATACAACCCGAATACACACCCGAATACACACCCGAATACAAACACGAAAACACACCCGAATACACACCCGAACACACAACCGAACACACACCCGACTACAACCCGAATACACACCCGAACACACACTCGAATACACACCCGAACACACCCGAATACTCACCCGAACACACAACCGAACACATACCCGAACACACACCCGAACACACACCCGAACACACACCCGAATACAATCCCGAACACACACCCGAATACACACCCGAATACAAACCCGAAAACACACCCGAACACACACCCGAATGCAACCCGAATACACACCCGAACACACACCCGAATACACACCCGAACACACACCCGAATACAACGCGAATACACACCCGACTACAACCCGAATACACACCCGAACACACTCCCGAACACATACCCGAATACAACCCGAATACACACCCGAACACACACCCGAATACACACCCGAATACAACCCGACTACACACTTGAATACAACCCGAATACACACCCGAACACACACCCGAATACACACCCGAATACAACCCGACTACACACTTGAATACAACCCGAATACACACCCGAACACACACCCGAACACACACCCGAACACACACCCGAATACTAACCCGAACACACACCCGAACACACACCCGAATACAACCCGAACACACACCCGAACACACACCCGAATACAACCCGAATACACACCCGAATACACACCCGAATACAAACCCGAAAACACACCCGAACACACACCCGAATGCAACCCGAATACACACCCGAACACACACCCGAATACACACCCGAACACACACCCGAATACAACCCGAATACACACCCGAACACACACCCGACTACAACCCGACAACACACCCGAATACACACCCGAATACAAACCCGAAAACACACCCGAATACACACCCGAACACACACCCGAATGCAACCCGAATACACACCCGAACACACACCCGAATACACACCCGAACACACACCCGAATACAACGCGAATACACACCCGACTACAACCCGAATACACACCCGAACACACTCCCGAACACACACCCGAATACAACCCGAATACACACCCGAACACACACCCGAATACACACCTGAATACAACCCGACTACACACTTGAATACAACCCGAATACACACCCGAACACACACCCGACTACAACCCGAATACACACCCGAATACACACCCGAATACAAACCCGAAAACACACCCGAATACACACCCGAACACACACCCGAATGCAACCCGAATACACACCCGAACACACACCCGAATACATACCCGAACACACACCCGAATACAACGCGAATACACACCCGACTACAACCCGAATACACACCCGAACACACTCCCGAACACATACCCGAATACAACCCGAATACACACCCGAACACACACCCGAATACACACCCGAATACAACCCGACTACACACTTGAATACAACCCGAATACACACCCGAACACACACCCGAACACACACCCGAACACACACCCGAATACTAACCCGAACACACACCCGAACACACACCCGAATACAACCCGAACACACACCCGAACACACACCCGAATACAACCCGAATACACACCCGAATACACACCCGAATACAAACCCGAAAACACACCCGAACACACACCCGAATGCAACCCGAATACACACCCGAACACACACCCGAATACACACCCGAACACACACCCGAATACAACCCGAATACACACCCGAACACACACCCGACTACAACCCGACAACACACCCGAATACACACCCGAATACAAACCCGAAAACACACCCGAATACACACCCGAACACACACCCGAATGCAACCCGAATACACACCCGAACACACACCCGAATACACACCCGAACACACACCCGAATACAACGCGAATACACACCCGACTACAACCCGAATACACACCCGAACACACTCCCGAACACACACCCGAATACAACCCGAATACACACCCGAACACACACCCGAATACACACCTGAATACAACCCGACTACACACTTGAATACAACCCGAATACACACCCGAACACACTCCCGAACACACACCCGAATACAAAACCGAACACACACCCGAACACACACCCGAATACAACCCGAACACACACCCGAATACAACCCGAATTCACACAGGAACACACACCCGAATACACACCCGAACACACACCAGACTACAACCCGAATACACACCCGAACACACACCCGAATACACACCCGAATACAACCCGAATACACACCCGAACACACACCCGAATACAACCCGAACACACACCCGAACACACACCTGAATACAACCCGAATACACGCCCGAACACACACCCGAATACACACCCGAACACACACCCGAATACACACCCGAACACACCCGAACACACACCCGACTACAACCCGAATACACACCCGAACACACACCCGAATACACACCCGAACACACCCGAATACTCACCCGAACACACAACCGAACACACACCCGAACACACACCCAAACACACTCCCGAATACAACCCGAATACACACCCGAACACACACCCGAATACAACCCGAATACACACCCGAACACCCACCCGAACACACACCCGAACACACATCCGAACACACACCCGAAACAACCCGAATACACACCCGAACACACACCAGAATACACACCCGAATACAACCCGAATACACACCCGAATACACACCCGAATACAAACCCGAAAACACACCCGAATACACACCCGAACACACACCCGAACACACACCCGACCACACACCCGAACACACACCCGAACACACACCAGAACACACACCCGAATACAACCCGAGCACACACCCGAACACACACCCGAATACAACCCGAATACACACCCGAACACACACCCGAATACACACCCGAACACACACCCGACTACAACCCAAATACACACCCGAACACACACCCGAACACACCCGAACACACCCGAATACAACCCGAATACACACCCGATCACACACCCGAATACAACCCGAATACACACCCGAACACACACCCGAACACACACCCGAACACACACCCGAACACACACCCGAATAAAATCCCGAACACACACCCGAATACAACCCGAACACACACCCGAACACACACCCGAATACAACCCGAACACACACCCGAATACAGCCCGAATACACACCCGAATACACACCCGAATACAAACCCGAAAACACACCCGAATACACACCCGAACACACACCCGAATGCAACCCGAATACACACCCGAACACACACCCGAATGCACACCCGAACACACACCCGAATACAACGCGAATACACACCCGACTACAACCCGAATACACACCCGAACACACTCCCGAACACACACCAGAATACAACCCGAATACACACCCGAACACACACCCGAATACACACCCGAATACAACCCGACTACACACTTGAATACAACCCGAATACACACCCGAACACACACCCGAATACAAAACCGAACACACACCCGAACACACACCCGAATACAACCCGAACACACACCCGAATACAACCCGAATACACACCCGAATACACACCCGAAAACACACCCGAACACACACCCGAATGCAACCCGAATACACACCCGAACACACACCCGAATACACACCCGAACACACACCCGAATACAACCCGAATACACACCCGAACACACACCCGACTACAACCCGAATACACACCCGAATACACACCCGAATACAAACCCGAAAACACACCCGAATACACACCCGAACACACACTCGAATGCAACCCGAATACACACCCGAACACACACCCGAATACACACCCGAACACACACCCGAATACAACGCGAATACACACCCGACTACAACCCGAATACACACCCGAACACACTCCCGAACACACACCCGAATACAACCCGAATACACACCCGAACACACACCCGAATACACACCCGAACGCACACCCGAACACACAACCGACTACAACCCGAATAAACACCCGAACACACACCCGAATACACACCCGAACACACCCGAATACTCACCCGAACACACAACCGAACACACACCCGAACACACACCCGAACACACACCCGAATACAACCCGAATACACACCCGAACACACACCCGAATACAACCCGGATACACACCCGAACACACACCCGAACACACACCCGAACGCACATCCGATCGCACATCCGAACACACACCCGAATACAACCCGAATACACACCCGAATACACACCCGAATACAACCCGAATACACACCCGAATACACACCCGAATACAAACCCGAAAACACACCCGAATACACACCCGAACACACACCCGAACACACACCCGACCACACACCCGACCACACACCCGAAAACACACCAGAACACACACCCGAATACAACCCGAACACACACCCGAAAACACACCCGAATACAACCCGAACACACACCCGAACACACACCGGAATACACACCCGAACACACACCCGACTACAACCCGAATACACACCCGAACACACACCCGAATACACACCCGAATACCACCCGAATACACACCCGAACACACCCGAACACACACCCGACTACAACCCGAATACACACCCGAACACACACCCGAACACACCCGAATACTCACCCGAACACACAACCGAACACACACCTGAACACACACCCGAACACACACCCGAACACACACCCGAACACACACCCGAATACTAACCCGAACACACACCCGAACACACACCCGAATACAACCCGAACACACACCCGAACACACACCCGAATACAACCTGAATACACACCCGAATACACACCCGAATACACACCCGAATACAAACCCGAAAACACACCCGAACACACAACCGAACACACACCCGACTACAACCCGAATACACACCCGAACACACACTCGAATACACTCCCGAACACACCCGAATACTCACCCGAACACACAACCGAACACAAACCCGAACACACACCCGAACACACACCCGAATACAACCCGAATACACACCCGAACACACACCCGAATACAACTCGAATACACACCCGAACACACACCCGAACACACACCCGAACACACATCCGAACACACACCCGAATACAACCCGAATACACACCCGAACACACACCCGAATACACACCCGAATACAACCCGAATACACACCCGAATACTAACTCGAAAACACACCCGAATACACACCCGAACACACACCCGAACACACACCCGAACACACACCCGAATACTAACCCGAACACACACCGGAACACACACCCGAATACAACCCGAACACACACCCGAACACACACCCGAATACAACCCGAATACACACCCGAATACACACCCGAATACAAACACGAAAACACACCCGAATACACACCCGAACACACAACCGAACACACACCCGAATACAACCCGAATACACACCCGAACACACACTCGAATACACACCCGAACACACCCGAATACTCACCCGAACACACAACCGAACACATACCCGAACACACACCCGAACACACACCCGAACACACACCCGAATACAATCCCGAACACACACCCGAATACACACCCGAATACAAACCCGAAAACACACCCGAACACACACCCGAATGCAACCCGAATACACACCCGAACACACACCCGAATACACACCCGAACACACACCCGAATACAACCCGAATACACACCCGAACACACACCCGACTACAACCCGAATACACACCCGAATACACACCCGAATACAAACCCGAAAACACACCCGAATACACACCCGAACACACACCCGAATGCAACCCGAATACACACCCGAACACACACCCGAATACACACCCGAACACACACCCGAATACAACGCGAATACACACCCGAATACAACCCGAATACACACCCGAACACACTCCCGAACACACACCCGAATACAACCCGAATACACACCCGAACACACACCCGAATACACACCTGAATACAACCCGACTACACACTTGAATACAACCCGAATACACACCCGAACACACTCCCGAACACACACCCGAATACAAAACCGAACACACACCCGAACACACACCCGAATACAACCCGAACACACACCCGAACACACACCCGAATACAACCCGAATTCACACAGGAACACACACCCGAATACACACCCGAACACACACCAGACTACAACCCGAATACACACCCGAACACACACCCGAATACACACCCGAATACAACCCGAATACACACCCGAACACACACCCGAATACAACCCGAACACACACCCGAACACACACCTGAATACAACCCGAATACACGCCCGAACACACACCCGAATACACACCCGAACACACACCGGAATACACACCCGAACACACCCGAACACACACCCGACTACAACCCGAATACACACCCGAACACACACCCGAATACACACCCGAACACACCCGAATACTCACCCGAACACACAACCGAACACACACCCGAACACACACCCGAACACACTCCCGAATACAACCCGAATACACACCCGAACACACACCCGAATACAACCCGAATACACACCCGAACACCCACCCGAACACACACCCGAACACACATCCGAACACACACCCGAAACAACCCGAATACACACCCGAACACACACCAGAATACACACCCGAATACAACCCGAATACACACCCGAATACACACCCGAATACAAACCCGAAAACACACCCGAATACACACCCGAACACACACCCGAACACACACCCGACCACACACCCGAACACACACCCGAACACACACCAGAACACACACCCGAATACAACCCGAGCACACACCCGAACACACACCCGAATACAACCCGAATACACACCCGAACACACACCCGAATACACACCCGAACACACACCCGACTACAACCCGAATACACACCCGAACACACACCCGAACACACCCGAACACACCCGAATACAACCCGAATACACACCCGATCACACACCCGAATACAACCCGAATACACACCCGAACACACACCCGAACACACACCCGAACACACACCCGAACACACACCCGAATAAAATCCCGAACACACACCCGAATACAACCCGAACACACACCCGAACACACACCCGAATACAACCCGAACACACACCCGAATACAACCCGAATACACACCCGAATACACACCCGAATACTAACTCGAAAACACACCCGAATACACACCCGAACACACACCCGAACACACACCCGAACACACACCCGAACACACACCCGAATACTAACCCGAACACACACCGGAACACACACCCGAATACAACCCGAACACACACCCGAACACACACCCGAATACAACCCGAATACACACCCGAATACACACCCGAATACAAACACGAAAACACACCCGAATACACACCCGAACACACAACCGAACACACACCCGAATACAACCCGAATACACACCCGAACACACACTCGAATACACACCCGAACACACCCGAATACTCACCCGAACACACAACCGAACACATACCCGAACACACACCCGAACACACACCCGAACACACACCCGAATACAATCCCGAACACACACCCGAATACACACCCGAATACAAACCCGAAAACACACCCGAACACACACCCGAATGCAACCCGAATACACACCCGAACACACACCCGAATACACACCCGAATACAAACCCGAAAACACACCCGAATACACACCCGAACACACACCCGAATGCAACCCGAATCCACACCCGAACACACACCCGAATACACACCCGAACACACACCCGAATACAACGCGAATACACACCCGAATACAACCCGAATACACACCCGAACACACTCCCGAACACACACCCGAATACAACCCGAATACACACCCGAACACACACCCGAATACACACCTGAATACAACCCGACTACACACTTGAATACAACCCGAATACACACCCGAACACACTCCCGAACACACACCCGAATACAAAACCGAACACACACCCGAACACACACCCGAATACAACCCGAACACACACCCGAACACACACCCGAATACAACCCGAATTCACACAGGAACACACACCCGAATACACACCCGAACACACACCAGACTACAACCCGAATACACACCCGAACACACACCCGAATACACACCCGAATACAACCCGAATACACACCCGAACACACACCCGAATACAACCCGAACACACACCCGAACACACACCTGAATACAACCCGAATACACGCCCGAACACACACCCGAATACACACCCGAACACACACCGGAATACACACCCGAACACACCCGAACACACACCCGACTACAACCCGAATACACACCCGAACACACACCCGAATACACACCCGAACACACCCGAATACTCACCCGAACACACAACCGAACACACACCCGAACACACACCCGAACACACTCCCGAATACAACCCGAATACACACCCGAACACACACCCGAATACAACCCGAATACACACCCGAACACCCACCCGAACACACACCCGAACACACATCCGAACACACACCCGAAACAACCCGAATACACACCCGAACACACACCAGAATACACACCCGAATACAACCCGAATACACACCCGAATACACACCCGAATACAAACCCGAAAACACACCCGAATACACACCCGAACACACACCCGAACACACACCCGACCACACACCCGAACACACACCCGAACACACACCAGAACACACACCCGAATACAACCCGAGCACACACCCGAACACACACCCGAATACAACCCGAATACACACCCGAACACACACCCGAATACACACCCGAACACACACCCGACTACAACCCGAATACACACCCGAACACACACCCGAACACACCCGAACACACCCGAATACAACCCGAATACACACCCGATCACACACCCGAATACAACCCGAATACACACCCGAACACACACCCGAACACACACCCGAATACAAAACCGAACACACACCCGAACACACACCCGAATACAACCCGAACACACACCCGAACACACACCCGAATACAACCCGAATTCACACAGGAACACACACCCGAATACACACCCGAACACACACCAGACTACAACCCGAATACACACCCGAACACACACCCGAATACACACCCGAATACAACCCGAATACACACCCGAACACACACCCGAATACAACCCGAACACACACCCGAACACACACCTGAATACAACCCGAATACACGCCCGAACACACACCCGAATACACACCCGAACACACACCGGAATACACACCCGAACACACCCGAACACACACCCGACTACAACCCGAATACACACCCGAACACACACCCGAATACACACCCGAACACACCCGAATACTCACCCGAACACACAACCGAACACACACCCGAACACACACCCGAACACACTCCCGAATACAACCCGAATACACACCCGAACACACACCCGAATACAACCCGGATACACACCCGAACACCCACCCGAACACACACCCGAACACACATCCGAACACACACCCGAAACAACCCGAATACACACCCGAACACACACCAGAATACACACCCGAATACAACCCGAATACACACCCGAATACACACCCGAATACAAACCCGAAAACACACCCGAATACACACCCGAACACACACCCGAACACACACCCGACCACACACCCGAACACACACCCGAACACACACCAGAACACACACCCGAATACAACCCGAGCACACACCCGAACACACACCCGAATACAACCCGAATACACACCCGAACACACACCCGAATACACACCCGAACACACACCCGACTACAACCCGAATACACACCCGAACACACACCCGAACACACCCGAACACACCCGAATACAACCCGAATACACACCCGATCACACACCCGAATACAACCCGAATACACACCCGAACACACACCCGAACACACACCCGAACACACACCCGAACACACACCCGAATAAAATCCCGAACACACACCCGAATACAACCCGAACACACACCCGAACACACACCCGAATACAACCCGAACACACACCCGAATACAACCCGAATACACACCCGAATACACACCCGAATACTAACTCGAAAACACACCCGAATACACACCCGAACACACACCCGAACACACACCCGAACACACACCCGAATACTAACCCGAACACACACCGGAACACACACCCGAATACAACCCGAACACACACCCGAACACACACCCGAATACAACCCGAATACACACCCGAATACACACCCGAATACAAACACGAAAACAAACCCGAATACACACCCGAACACACAACCGAACACACACCCGACTACAACCCGAATACACACCCGAACACACACTCGAATACACACCCGAACACACCCGAATACTCACCCGAACACACAACCGAACACATACCCGAACACACACCCGAACACACACCCGAACACACACCCGAATACAATCCCGAACACACACCCGAATACACACCCGAATACAAACCCGAAAACACACCCGAACACACACCCGAATGCAACCCGAATACACACCCGAACACACACCCGAATACACACCCGAACACACACCCGAATACAACCCGAATACACACCCGAACACACACCCGACTACAACCCGAATACACACCCGAATACACACCCGAATACAAACCCGAAAACACACCCGAATACACACCCGAACACACACCCGAATGCAACCCGAATACACACCCGAACACACACCCGAATACACACCCGAACACACACCCGAATACAACGCGAATACACACCCGACTACAACCCGAATACACACCCGAACACACTCCCGAACACATACCCGAATACAACCCGAATACACACCCGAACACACACCCGAATACACACCCGAATACAACCCGACTACACACTTGAATACAACCCGAATACACACCCGAACACACACCCGAACACACACCCGAATACTAACCCGAACACACACCCGAACACACACCCGAATACAACCCGAACACACACCCGAACACACACCCGAATACAACCCGAATACACACCCGAATACACACCCGAATACAAACCCGAAAACACACCCGAACACACACCCGAATGCAACCCGAATACACACCCGAACACACACCCGAATACACACCCGAACACACACCCGAATACAACCCGAATACACACCCGAACACACACCCGACTACAACCCGACAACACACCCGAATACACACCCGAATACAAACCCGAAAACACACCCGAATACACACCCGAACACACACCCGAATGCAACCCGAATACACACCCGAACACACACCCGAATACACACCCGAACACACACCCGAATACAACGCGAATACACACCCGACTACAACCCGAATACACACCCGAACACACTCCCGAACACACACCCGAATACAACCCGAATACACACCCGAACACACACCCGAATACACACCTGAATACAACCCGACTACACACTTGAATACAACCCGAATACACACCCGAACACACACCCGAATACAAAACCGAACACACACCCGAACACACACCCGAATACAACCCGAACACACACCCGAACACACACCCGAATACAACCCGAATTCACACAGGAACACACACCCGAATACACACCCGAACACACACCAGACTACAACCCGAATACACACCCGAACACACACCCGAATACACACCCGAATACAACCCGAATACACACCCGAACACACACCCGAATACAACCCGAACACACACCCGAACACACACCTGAATACAACCCGAATACACGCCCGAACACACACCCGAATACACACCCGAACACACACCCGAATACACACCCGAACACACCCGAACACACACCCGACTACAACCCGAATACACACCCGAACACACACCCGAATACACACCCGAACACACCCGAATACTCACCCGAACACACAACCGAACACACACCCGAACACACACCCGAACACACTCCCGAATACAACCCGAATACACACCCGAACACACACCCGAATACAACCCGAATACACACCCGAACACCCACCCGAACACACACCCGAACACACATCCGAACACACACCCGAAACAACCCGAATACACACCCGAACACACACCAGAATACACACCCGAATACAACCCGAATACACACCCGAATACACACCCGAATACAAACCCGAAAACACACCCGAATACACACCCGAACACACACCCGAACACACACCCGACCACACACCCGAACACACACCCGAACACACACCAGAACACACACCAGAATACAAACCGAGCACACACCCGAACACACACCCGAATACAACCCGAATACACACCCGAACACACACCCGAATACACACCCGAACACACACCCGACTACAACCCGAATACACACCCGAACACACACCCGAACACACCCGAACACACCCGAATACAACCCGAATACACACCCGATCACACACCCGAATACAACCCGAATACACACCCGAACACACACCCGAACACACACCCGAACACACACCCGAAGACACACCCGAATAAAATCCCGAACACACACCCGAATACAACCCGAACACACACCCGAACACACACCCGAATACAACCCGAACACACACCCGAATACAACCCGAATACACACCCGAATACACACCCGAATACAAACCCGAAAACACACCCGAATACACACCCGAACACACACCCGAATGCAACCCGAATACACACCCGAACACACACCCGAATACACACCCGAACACACACCCGAATACAACGCGAATACACACCCGACTACAACCCGAATACACACCCGAACACACTCCCGAACACACACCAGAATACAACCCGAATACACACCCGAACACACACCCGAATACACACCCGAATACAACCCGACTACACACTTGAATACAACCCGAATACACACCCGAACACACACCCGAACACACACCCGAATACAAAACCGAACACACACCCGAACACACACCCGAATACAACCCGAACACACACCCGAATACAACCCGAATACACACCCGAATACACACCCGAAAACACACCCGAACACACACCCGAATGCAACCCGAATACACACCCGAACACACACCCGAATACACACCCGAACACACACCCGAATACAACCCGAATACACACCCGAACACACACCCGACTACAACCCGAATACACACCCGAATACACACCCGAATACAAACCCGAAAACACACCCGAATACACACCCGAACACACACTCGAATGCAACCCGAATACACACCCGAACACACACCCGAATACACACCCGAACACACACCCGAATACAACGCGAATACACACCCGACTACAACCCGAATACACACCCGAACACACTCCCGAACACACACCCGAATACAACCCGAATACACACCCGAACACACACCCGAATACACACCCGAATACAACCCGACTACACACTTGAATACAACCCGAATACACACCCGAACACACTCCCGAACACACACCCGAATACAAAACCGAACACACACCCGAACACACACCCGAATACAACCCGAACACACACCCGAACACACACCCGAACACACACCCGAATACAACCCGAATTCACACAGGAACACACACCCGAATACACACCCGAACACACCCGAACACACACCAGACTACAACCCGAATACACACCCGAACACACACCCGAATACACACCCGAATACAACCCGAATACACACCCGAACACACACCCGAATACAACCCGAACACACACCCGAACACACACCTGAATACAACCCGAATACACGCCCGAACACACACCCGAATACACACCCGAACACACACCCGAATACACACCCGAACACACCCGAACACACACCCGACTACAACCCGAATACACACCCGAACACACACCCGAATACACAACCGAACACAGCCGAATACTCACCCGAACACACAACCGAACACACACCCGAACACACACCCGAACACACTCCCGAATACAACCCGAATACACACCCGAACACACACCCGAATACAACCCGAATACACACCCGAACACCCACCCGAACACACACCCGAAACAACCCGAATACACACCCGAACACACACCCGAATACACACCCGAATACAACCCGAATACACACCCGAATACACACCCGAATACACACCCGAAAACACACCCGAATACACACCCGAACACACACCCGAACACACACCCGACCACACACCCGAACACACACCCGAACACACACCAGAACACACACCCGAATACAACCCGAACACACACCCGAACACACACCCGAATACAACCCGAATACACACCCGAACACACACCCGAATACACACCCGAACACACACCCGACTACAACCCGAATACACACCCGAACACACACCCGAACACACCCGAACACACCCGAATCCAACCCGAATACACACCCGATCACACACCCGAATACAACCCGAATACACACCCGAACACACACCCGAACACACACCCGAATACAATCCCGAACACACACCCGAATACAACCCGAACACACACCCGAACACACACCCGAATACAACCCGAACACACACCCGAATACAACCCGAATACACACCCGAATACACACCCGAATACAAACCCGAAAACACACCCGAATACACACCCGAACACACACCCGAATGCAACCCGAATACACACCCGAACACACACCCGAATACACACCCGAACACACACCCGAATACAACGCGAATACACACCCGACTACAACCCGAATACACACCCGAACACACTCCCGAACACACACCAGAATACAACCCGAATACACACCCGAACACACACCCGAATACACACCCGAATACAACCCGACTACACACTTGAATACAACCCGAATACACACCCGAACACACACCCGAACACACACCCGAATACAAAACCGAACACACACCCGAACACACACCCGAATACAACCCGAACACACACCCGAACACACACCCGAATACAACCCGAATACACACCCGAATACAAACCCGAAAACACACCCGAATACACACCCGAACACATACCCGAATTCAACCCGAATACACACCCGAACACACACCCGAATACACACCCGAACACACACCCGAATACAACGCGAATACACACCCGACTACAACCCAAATACACACCCGAACACACTCCCGAACACACACCCGAATACAACCCGAATACACACCCGAACACACACCCGAATACACACCCGAATACAACCCGACTACACACTTGAATACAACCCGAACACACACCCGAACACACACCCGAACACACACCCGAATACAACCCGAATACACACCCGAATACACACCCGAATACACACCCGAACACACACCCGAATACAACCCGAATACACACCTGAACACACACCCGAACACACACCCTAATACAACCCGAATACACACCCGAACACACACCCGAATACACACCCGAACACACACCCGAACACACACCCGAATACAACCCGAATTCACACAGGAACACACACCCGAATACACACCCGAACACACCCGAACACACACCAGACTACAACCCGAATACACACCCGAACACACACCCGAATACACACCCGAATACACACCCGAACACACACCCGACTACAACCCGAATACACACCCGAACACACACCCGAACCCACCCGAACACACCCGAACACACACCCGAATACAACCCGAATACACACCCGAACACACACCCGAATACAACCCGAATACACACCCGAACACACACCCGAACACACACCCGAACACACACCCGAATACAATCCCGAACACACACCCGAATACAACCCGAACACACACCCGAACACACACCCGAATACAACCCGAACACACACCCGAATAAAACCCGAATACACACCCGAATACACACCCGAATACAAACCCGAAAACACACCCGAATACACACCCGAACACCCCCCCGAATGCAACCCGAATACACACCCGAACACACACCCGAATACACACCCGAACACACACCCGAATACACACCCGAACACACACCCGAATACAACGCGAATACACACCCGACTACAACCCGAATACACACCCGAACGCACTCCGGAAAACACACACCCGAATACAACCCGAATACACACCCGAACATACACCCGAATACACACCCGAATACAACCCGACTACACACTTGAATACAACCCGAATACACACCCGAACACACACCCGAACACACACCCGAATACAACGCGAATACACACCCGACTACAACCCGAATACACACCCGAACACACTCCCGAACACACACCCGAATACAACCCGAATACACACCCGAACACACACCCGAATACAACCCGACTACACACTTGAATACAACCCGAACACACACCCGAACACACACCCGAACACACACCCGAATACAACCCGAATACACACCCGAATACAAAACCGAACACACACCCGAACACACACCCGAATACAACCCGAACACACACCCGAACACACACCCGAATACAACCCGAATACACACCCGAATACACACCCGAATACAAACCCGAAAACACACCCGAACACACACCCGAATGCAACCCGAATACACACCCGAACACACACCCGAATACACACCCGAACACACACCCGAATACAACGCAAATACACACCCGACTACAACCCGAATACACACCCGAACACACTCCCGAACACACACCCGAATACAACCCGAATACACACCCGAACACACACCCGAATACACACCCGAATACAACCCGACTACACACTTGAATACAACCCGAACACACACCCGAACACACACCCGAACACACACCCGAATACAACCCGAATACACACCCGAATACACACCCGAATACACACCCGAACACACACCCGAATACAACCCGAATACACACCTGAACACACACCCGAACACATACCCGAATACAACCCGAATACACACCCGAACACACACCCGAATACACACCCGAACACACACCCGAACACACACCCGAATACAACCCGAATTCACACAGGAACACACACCCGAATACACACCCGAACACACCCGAACACACACCAGACTACAACCCGAATACACACCCGAACACACACCCGAATACACACCCGAATACAACCCGAATACACACCCGAACACACACCCGAATACAACCCGAACACACACCCGAACACACACCTGAATACAACCCGAATACACGCCCGAACACACACCCGAATACACACCCGAACACACACCCGAATACACACCCGAACACACCCGAACACACACCCGACTACAACCAGAATACACACCCGAACACACACCCGAATACACACCCGAACACACCCGAATACTCACCCGAACACACAACCGAACACACACCCGAACACACACCCGAACACACACCCGAATACAACCCGAATACACACCCGAACACACACCCGAATACAACCCGAATACACACCCGAACACCCACCCGAACACACACCCGAACACACATCCGAACACACACCCGAATACAACCCGAATACACACCCGAACACACACCCGAATACAACCCGAACACACACCCGAACACACACCCGAATACAACCCGAATACACACCCGAACACACACCCGAATACACACCCGAACACACACCCGACTACAACCCGAATACACACCCGAACACACCCGAACACACCCGAACACACCCGAACACACACCCGAATACAACCCGAATACACACCCGAACACACACCCGAATACAACCCGAATACACACCCGAACACACACCCGAACACACACCCGAACAGACACCCGAATACAATCCCGAACACACATCCGAATACAACCCGAACACACACCCGAACACACACCCGAATACAACCCGAATACACACCCGAATACACACCCGAATACAAACCCGAAAACACACCCGAACACACACCCGAATGCAACCCGAATACACTCCCGAACACACACCCGAATACACACCCGAACACACACCCGAATACAACCCGAATACACACCCGAACACACACCCGACTACAACCCGAATACACACCCGAACACACTCCCGAACACATACCCGAATACAACCCGAATACACACCCGAACACACACCCGAATACACACCCGAATACAACCCGACTACACACTTGAATACAACCCGAATACACACCCGAACACACACCCGAACACACACACGAACACACACCCGAATACTAACCCGAACACACACCCGAACACACACCCGAATACAACCCGAACACACACCCGAACACACACCCGAATACAACCCGAATACACACCCGAATACACACCCGAATACAAACCCGAAAACACACCCGAACACACACCCGAATGCAACCCGAATACACACCCGAACACACACCCGAATACACACCCGAACACACACCCGTATACAACCCGAATACACACCCGAACACACACCCGACTACAACCCGAATACACACCCGAATACACACCCGAATACAAACCCGAAAACACACCCGAATACACACCCGAACACACACCCGAATGCAACCAGAATACAAACCCGAACACACACCCGAATACACACCCGAACACACACCCGAATACAACGCGAATACACACCCGACTACACCCCCGAATACACACCCGAACACACTCCCGAACACACACCCGAATACAACCCGAATACACACCCGAACACACACCCGAATACACACCCGAATGCAACCCGACTACACACTTGAATACAACCCGAATACACACCCGAACACACTCCCGAACACACACCCGAATACAAAACCGAACACACACCCGAACACACACCCGAATACAACCCGAACACACCCGAACACACACCCGAACACACACCCGAATACAACCCGAATTCACACAGGAACACACACCCGAATACACACCCGAACACACCCGAACACACACCAGACTACAACCCGAATACACACCCGAACACACACCCGAATACACACCCGAATACAACCCGAATACACACCCGAACACACACCCGAATACAACCCGAACACACACCCGAACACACACCTGAATACAACCCGAATACACGCCCGAACACACACCCGAATACACACCCGAACACACACCCGAATACACACCCGAACACACCCGAACACACACCCGACTACAACCCGAATACACACCCGAACACACACCCGAATACACACCCGAACACACCCGAATACTCACCCGAACACACAACCGAACACACACCCGAATACACACCCGAACACACACCCGAATACAACCCGAATACACACCCGAACACACACCCGACTACAACCCGAATACACACCCGAACACACTCCCGAACACATACCCGAATACAACCCGAATACACACCCGAACACACACCCGAATACACACCCGAATACAACCCGACTACACACTTGAATACAACCCGAATACACACCCGAACACACACCCGAACACACACCCGAACACACACCCGAATACTAACCCGAACACACACCCGAACACACACCCGAATACAACCCGAACACCCACCCCAACACAGACCCGAATACAACCCGAATACACACCCGAATACACACCCGAATACAAACCCGAAAACACACCCGAACACACACCCGAATGCAACCCGAATACACACCCGAACACACACCCGAATACACACCCGAACACACACCCGAATACAACCCGAATACACACCCGAACACACACCCGACTACAACCCGAATACACACCCGAATACACACCCGAATACAAACCCGAAAACACACCCGAATACACACCCGAACACACACCCGAATGCAACCCGAATACACACCCGAACACACACCCGAATACACACCCGAACACACACCCGAATACAACGCGAATACACACCCGACTACAACCCGAATACACACCCGAACACACTCCCGAACACACACCCGAATACAACCCGAATACACACCCGAACACACACCCGAATACACACCCGAATACAACCCGACTACACACTTGAATACAACCCGAATACACACCCGAACACACTCCCGAACACACACCCGAATACAAAACCGAACACAGACCCGAATACACACCCGAATACAACCCGACTACACACTTGAATACAACCCGAATACACACCCGAACACACCCGAACACACACCAGACTACAACCCGAATACAGACCCGAACACACACCCGAATACACACCCGAATACAACCCGAATACACACCCGAACACACACCCGAATACAACCCGAACACACACCCGAACACACACCTGAATACAATCCGAATACACGCCCGAACACACACCCGAATACACACCCGAACACACACCCGAATACACACCCGAACACACCCGAACACACACCCGACTACAACCCGAATACACACCCGAACACACACCCGAATACACACCCGAACACACCCGAATACTCACCCGAACACACAACCGAACACACACCCGAACACACTCCCGAATACAACCCGAATACACACCCGAACACACACCCGAATACAACCCGAATACACACCCGAACACCCACCCGAACACACACCCGAACACACATCCGAACACACACCCGAAACAACCCGAATACACACCCGAACACACACCCGAATACACACCCGAATACAACCCGAATACACACCCGAATACACACCCGAATACAAACCCGAAAACACACCCGAATACACACCCGAACACACACCCGAACACACACCCGACCACACACCCGAACACACACCAGAACACACACCCGAATACAACCCGAACACACACCCGAACACACACCCGAATACAACCCGAATACACACCCGAACACACACCCGAATACACACCCGAACACACACCCGACTACAACCCGAATACACACCCGAACACACACCCGAACACACCCGAACACACCCGAATACAACCCGAATACACACCCGATCACACACCCGAATACAACCCGAATACACACCCGAACACACACCCGAACACACACCCGAACACACACCCGAACACACACCCGAATACAATCCCGAACACACACCCGAATACAACCCGAACACACACCCGAACACACACCCGAATACAACCCGAACACACACCCGAATACAACCCGAATACACACCCGAATACACACCCGAATACAACCCGAACACACACCCGAATACAACCCGAATACACACCCGAATACACACCCGAATACAAACCCGAAAACACACCCGAACACACACCCGAATGCAACCCGAATACACACCCGAACACACACCCGAATACACACCCGAACACACACCCGAATACAACCCGAATACACACCCGAACACACACCCGACTACAACCCGAATACACACCCGAATACACACCCGAATACAAACCCGAAAATACACCCGAATACACACCCGAACACACACCCGAATGCAACCCGAATACACACCCGAACACACACCCGAATACACACCCGAACACACACCCGAATACAACGCGAATACACACCCGACTACAACCCGAATACACACCCGAACACACTCCCGAACACACACCCGAATACAACCCGAATACACACCCGAACACACACCCGAATACACACCCGAATACAACCCGACTACACACTTGAATACATCCCGAATACACACCCGAACACACTCCCGAACACACACCCGAATACAAAACCGAACACACACCCGAACACACACCCGAATACAACCCGAACACACACCCGAACACACACCCGAACACACACCCGAATACAACCCGAATTCACACAGGAACACACACCCGAATACACACCCGAACACACCCGAACACACACCCGAATACACACCCGAATACAACCCGAATACACACCCGAACACACACCCGAATTCAACCCGAACACACACCCGAACACACACCTGAATACAACCCGAATACACGCCCGAACACACACCCGAATACACACCCGAACACACACCCGAATACACACCCGAACACACACCCGACTACAACCCGAATACACACCCGAACACACACCCGAATACACACCCGAACACACCCGAATACTCACCCGAACACACAACCGAACACACACCCGAACACACACCCGAACACACTCCCGAATACAACCCGAATACACACCCGAACACACACCCGAATACAACCCGAATACACACCCGAACACCCACCCGAACACACATCCGAACACACATCCGAACACACACCCGAAACAACCCGAATACACACCCGAACACACACCCGAATACACACCCGAATACAACCCGAATACACACCCGAATACACACCCGAATACAAACCCGAAAACACACCCGAATACACACCCGAACACACACCCGAACACACACCCGACCACACACCCGAACACACACCCGAACACACACCAGAACACACACCCGAATACAACCCGAATACACACCCGAACACACACCCGAATACACACCCGAACACACACCCGACTACAACCCGAATACACACCCGAACACACACCCGAACACACCCGAACACACCCGAATACAACCCGAATACACACCCGATCACACACCCGAATACAACCCGAATACACACCCGAACACACACCCGAACACACACCCGAACACACACCCGAACACACACCCGAATACAATCCCGAACACACACCCGAATACAACCCGAACACACACCCGAACACACACCCGAATACAACCCGAACACACACCCGAATACAACCCGAATACACACCCGAATACACACCCGAATACAAACCCGAAAACACACCCGAATACACACCCGAACACACACCCGAATGCAACCCGAATACACACCCGAACACACACCCGAATACACACCCGAACACACACCCGAATACAACGCGAATACACACCCGACTACAACCCGAATACACACCCGAACACACTCCCGAACACACACCAGAATACAACCCGAATACACACCCGAACACACACCCGAATACACACCCGAATACAACCCGACTACACACTTGAATACAACCCGAATACACACCCGAACACACACCCGAACACACACCCGAATACAAAACCGAACACACACCCGAACACACACCCGAATACAACCCGAACACACACCCGAACACACACCCGAATACAACCCGAATACACACCCGAATACACACCCGAATACAAACCCGAAAACACACCCGAATACACACCCGAACACACACCCGAATGCAACCCGAATACACACCCGAACACACACCCGAATACACACCCGAACACACACCCGAATACAACGCGAATACACACCCGACTACAACCCGAATACACACCCGAACACACTCCCGAACACACACCCGAATACAACCCAAATACACACCCGAACACACACCCGAATACACACCCGAATACAACCCGACTACACACTTGAATACAACCCGAACACACACCCGAACACACACCCGAACACACACCCGAATACAACCCGAATACACACCCGAATACACACCCGAATACACACCCGAACACACCCCCGAATACAAAACGAATACACACCTGAACACACACCCGAACACACACCCTAATACAACCCGAATACACACCCGAACACACACCCGAATACACACCCGAACACACACCCGAACACACACCCGAATACAACCCGAATTCACACAGGAACACACACCCGAATACACACCCGAACACACCCGAACACACACCAGACTACAACCCGAATACACACCCGAACACACACCCGAATACACACCCGAATACACACCCGAACACACACCCGACTACAACCCGAATACACACCCGAACACACACCCGAACCCACCCGAACACACCCGAACACACACCCGAATACAACCCGAATACACACCCGAACACACACCCGAATACAACCCGAATATACACCCGAACATACACCCGAACACACACCCGAACACACACCCGAACACACATCCGAATACAATCCCGAACACACACCCGAATACAACCCGAACACACACCCGAACACACACCCGAATACAACCCGAACACACACCCGAATACAACCCGAATACACACCCGAATACACACCCGAATACAAACCCGAAAACACACCCGAATACACATGCGAACACACACCCGAATGCAACCCGAATACACACCTGAACACACACCCGAATACACACCCGAACACACACCCGAATACAACGCGAATACACACCCGACTACAACCCGAATACACACCCGAACGCACTCCCGAACACACACCCGAATACAACCCGAATACACACCCGAACACACACCCGAATACACACCCGAATACAACCCGACTACACACTTGAATACAACCCGAATACACACCCGAACACACACCCGAACACACACCCGAATACAAAACCGAACACACACCCGAACACACACCCGAATACAACCCGAACACACACCCGAACACACACCCGAATACAACCCGAATACACACCCGAATACACACCCGAATACAAACCCGAAAACACACCCGAACACACACCCGAATGCAACCCGAATACACACCCGAACACACACCCGAATACACACCCGAACACACACCCGAATACAACGCGAATACACACCCGACTACAACCCGAATACACACCCGAACACACTCCCGAACACACACCCGAATACAACCCGAATACACACCCGAACACACACCCGAATACACACCCGAATACAACCCGACTACACACTTGAATACAACCCGAACACACACCCGAACACACACCCGAACACACACCCGAATACAACCCGAATACACACCCGAATACACACCCGAATACACACCCGAACACACACCCGAATACAACCCGAATACACACCTGAACACACACCCGAACACACACCCGAATACAACCCGAATACACACCCGAACACACACCCGAATACACACCCGAACACACACCCGAACACACACCCGAATACAACCCGAATTCACACAGGAACACACACCCGAATACACACCCGAACACACCCGAACACACACCAGACTACAACCCGAATACACACCCGAACACACACCCGAATACACACCCGAATACAACCCGAATACACACCCGAACACACACCCGAACACACACCCGAATACAACCCGAACACACACCCGAACACACACCTGAATACAACCCGAATACACGCCCGAACACACACCCGAATACACACCCGAACACACACCCGAATACACACCCGAACACACCCGAACACACACCCGACTACAACCAGAATACACACCCGAACACACACCCGAATACACACCCGAACACACCCGAATACTCACCCGAACACACAACCGAACACACACCCGAACACACACCCGAACACACACCCGAATACAACCCGAATACACACCCGAACACACACCCGAATACAACCCGAATACACACCCGAACACCCACCCGAACACACACCCGAACACACATCCGAACACACACCCGAATACAACCCGAATACACACCCGAACACACACCCGAATACACACCCGAATACAACCCGAATACACACCCGAATACACACCCGAATACAAACCCGAAAACACACCCGAATACACACCCGAACACACACCCGAACACACACCCGACCACACATCCGAACACACACCCGAACACACACCAGAACACACACCCGAATACAACCCGAACACACACCCGAACACACACCCGAATACAACCCGAATACACACCCGAACACACACCCGAATACACACCCGAACACACACCCGACTACAACCCGAATACACACCCGAACACACACCCGAACACACCCGAACACACCCGAACACACACCCGAATACAACCCGAATACACACCCGAACACACACCCGAATACAACCCGAATACACACCCGAACTCACACCCGAACACACACCCGAACACACACCCGAATACAATCCCGAACACACATCCGAATACAACCCGAACACACACCCGAATACAACCCGAATACACACCCGAATACACACCCGAATACAAACCCGAAAACACACCCGAACACACACCCGAATGCAACCCGAATACACACCCGAACACACACCCGAATACACACCCGAACACACACCCGAATACAACCCGAATACACACCCGAACACACACCCGACTACAACCCGAATACACACCCGAACACACTCCCGAACACACACCCGAATACAACCCGAATACACACCCAAACACACCCGAATACACACCCGAATACAACCCGACTACACACTTGAATACAACCCGAATACACACCCGAACACACACCCGAACACACACCCGAACACACACCCGAATACAACCCGAATACACACCCGAATACACACCCGAATACACACCCGAACACACACCCTAATACTCACCCGAACACACAACCGAACACACACCCGAACACACACCCGAACACACACCCGAATACAACCCGAATACACACCCGAACACACACCCGAATACAACCCGAATACACACCCGAACACACACCCGAACACACACCCGAATACAACCCGAATACACACCCGAACACACACCCGAATACAACCCGAACACACACCCGAACACACACCTGAATACAACCCGAATACACGCCCGAACACACACCCGAATACACACCCGAACACACACCCGAATACACACCCGA
The DNA here is from genome assembly GCA_963576515.1 of Cryptocephalus primarius. Lineage (NCBI taxonomy): Eukaryota > Metazoa > Arthropoda > Insecta > Coleoptera > Chrysomelidae > Cryptocephalus > Cryptocephalus primarius. Next base: position 5,734,820 of record OY754951.1, on the reverse strand, counting down.
ACACACCCGAACACACACCCGACTACAACCCGAATACACACCCGAACACACACCCGACTACAACCCGAATACACACCCGAACACACACCCGAATACACACCCGAACACACCCGAATACTCACCCGAACACACAACCGAACACACACCCGAACACACACCCGAACACACTCCCGAATACAACCCGAATACACACCCGAACACACACCCGAATACAACCCGAATACACACCCGAACACCCACCCGAACACACACCCGAACACACATCCGAACACACACCCGAAACAACCCGAATACACACCCGAACACACACCCGAATGCACACCCGAATACAACCCGAATACACACCCGAATACACACCCGAATACAAACCCGAAAACACACCCGAATACACACCCGAACACACACCCGAACACACACCCGACCACACACCCGAACACACACCCGAACACACACCAGAACACACACCCGAATACAACCCGAACACACACCCGAACACACACCCGAATACAACCCGAATACACACCCGAACACACACCCGAATACACACCCGAACACACACCCGACTACAACCCGAATACACACCCGAACACACACCCGAACACACCCGAACACACCCGAATACAACCCGAATACACACCCGATCACACACCCGAATACAACCCGAATACACACCCGAACACACACCCGAACACACACCCGAACACACACCCGAACACACACCCGAATACAATCCCGAACACACACCCGAATACAACCCGAACACACACCCGAATACAACCCGAACACACACCCGAATACAACCCGAATACACACCCGAATACAAACCCGAAAACACACCCAAATACACACCCGAACACACACCCGAATGCAACCCGAATACACACCCGAACACACACCCGAATACAACGCGAATACACACCCGACTACAACCCGAATACACACCCGAACACACTCCCGAACACACACCAGAATACAACCCGAATACACACCCGAACACACACCCGAATACACACCCGAATACAACCCGACTACACACTTGAATACAACCCGAATACACACCCGAACACACACCCGAACACACACCCGAATACAAAACCGAACACACACCCGAACACACACCCGAATACAACCCGAACACACACCCGAACACACACCCGAATACAACCCGAATACACACCCGAATACACACCCGAATACAAACCCGAAAACACACCCGAATACACACCCGAACACACACCCGAATGCAACCCGAATACACACCCGAACACACACCCGAATACACACCCGAACACACACCCGAATACAACGCGAATACACACCCGACTACAACCCGAATACACACCCGAACACACTCCCGAACACACACCCGAATACAACAAGAATACACACCCGAACACACACCCGAATACACACCCGAATACAACCCGACTACACACTTGAATACAACCCGAACACACACCCGAACACACACCCGAACACACACCCGAATACAACCCGAATACACACCCGAATACACACCCGAATACACACCCGAATACACACCCGAACACACACCCGAATACAACCCGAATACACACCTGAACACACACCCGAACACACACCCTAATACAACCCGAATACACACCCGAACACACACCCGAATACACACCCGAACACACACCCGAACACACACCCGAATACAACCCGAATTCACACAGGAACACACACCCGAATACACACCCGAACACACCCGAACACACACCAGACTACAACCCGAATACACACCCGAACACACACCCGAATACACACCATAATACACACCCGAACACACACCCGACTACAACCCGAATACACACCCGAACACACACCCGAAACCACCCGAGCCCACCCGAACACACACCCGAATACAACCCGAATACACACCCGAACACACACCCGAATACAACCCGAATACACACCCGACTACAACCCGAATACACACCCGAACACACTCCCGAACACACACCCGAATGCAACCCGAATACACACCCGAACACACACCCGAATACACACCCGAACACACACCCGAATACAACCCGAATACACACCCGAACACACACCCGACTACAACCCGAATACACACCCGAATACACACCCGAATACAAACCCGAAAATACACCCGAATACACACCCGAACACACACCCGAATGCAACCCGAATACACACCCGAACACACACCCGAATACACACCCGAACACACACCCGAATACAACGCGAATACACACCCGACTACAACCCGAATACACACCCGAACACACTCCCGAACACACACCCGAATACAACCCGAATACACACCCGAACACACACCCGAATACACACCCGAATACAACCCGACTACACACTTGAATACATCCCGAATACACACCCGAACACACTCCCGAACACACACCCGAATACAAAACCGAACACACACCCGAACACACACCCGAATACAACCCGAACACACACCCGAACACACACCCGAACACACACCCGAATACAACCCGAATTCACACAGGAACACACACCCGAATACACACCCGAACACACCCGAACACACACCCGAATACACACCCGAATACAACCCGAATACACACCCGAACACACACCCGAATTCAACCCGAACACACACCCGAACACACACCTGAATACAACCCGAATACACGCCCGAACACACACCCGAATACACACCCGAACACACACCCGAATACACACCCGAACACACACCCGACTACAACCCGAATACACACCCGAACACACACCCGAATACACACCCGAACACACCCGAATACTCACCCGAACACACAACCGAACACACACCCGAACACACACCCGAACACACTCCCGAATACAACCCGAATACACACCCGAACACACACCCGAATACAACCCGAATACACACCCGAACACCCACCCGAACACACATCCGAACACACATCCGAACACACACCCGAAACAACCCGAATACACACCCGAACACACACCCGAATACACACCCGAATACAACCCGAATACACACCCGAATACACACCCGAATACAAACCCGAAAACACACCCGAATACACACCCGAACACACACCCGAACACACACCCGACCACACACCCGAACACACACCCGAACACACACCAGAACACACACCCGAATACAACCCGAATACACACCCGAACACACACCCGAATACACACCCGAACACACACCCGACTACAACCCGAATACACACCCGAACACACACCCGAACACACCCGAACACACCCGAATACAACCCGAATACACACCCGATCACACACCCGAATACAACCCGAATACACACCCGAACACACACCCGAACACACACCCGAACACACACCCGAACACACACCCGAATACAATCCCGAACACACACCCGAATACAACCCGAACACACACCCGAACACACACCCGAATACAACCCGAACACACACCCGAATACAACCCGAATACACACCCGAATACACACCCGAATACAAACCCGAAAACACACCCGAATACACACCCGAACACACACCCGAATGCAACCCGAATACACACCCGAACACACACCCGAATACACACCCGAACACACACCCGAATACAACGCGAATACACACCCGACTACAACCCGAATACACACCCGAACACACTCCCGAACACACACCAGAATACAACCCGAATAGACACCCGAACACATACCCGAATACACACCCGAATACAACCCGACTACACACTTGAATACAACCCGAATACACACCCGAACACACACCCGAACACACACCCGAATACAAAACCGAACACACACCCGAACACACACCCGAATACAACCCGAACACACACCCGAACACACACCCGAATACAACCCGAATACACACCCGAATACACACCCGAATACAAACCCGAAAACACACCCGAATACACACCCGAACACACACCCGAATGCAACCCGAATACACACCCGAACACACACCCGAATACACACCCGAACACACACCCGAATACAACGCGAATACACACCCGACTACAACCCGAATACACACCCGAACACACTCCCGAACACACACCCGAATACAACCCAAATACACACCCGAACACACACCCGAATACACACCCGAATACAACCCGACTACACACTTGAATACAACCCGAACACACACCCGAACACACACCCGAACACACACCCGAATACAATCCGAATACACACCCGAATACACACCCGAATACACACCCGAACACACCCCCGAATACAAAACGAATACACACCTGAACACACACCCGAACACACACCCTAATACAACCCGAATACACACCCGAACACACACCCGAATACACACCCGAACACACACCCGAACACACACCCGAATACAACCCGAATTCACACAGGAACACACACCCGAATACACACCCGAACACACCCGAACACACACCAGACTACAACCCGAATACACACCCGAACACACACCCGAATACACACCCGAATACACACCCGAACACACACCCGACTACAACCCGAATACACACCCGAACACACACCCGAACCCACCCGAACACACCCGAACACACACCCGAATACAACCCGAATACACACCCGAACACACACCCGAATACAACCCGAATATACACCCGAACATACACCCGAACACACACCCGAACACACACCCGAACACACATCCGAATACAATCCCGAACACACACCCGAATACAACCCGAACACACACCCGAACACACACCCGAATACAACCCGAACACACACCCGAATACAACCCGAATACACACCCGAATACACACCCGAATACAAACCCGAAAACACACCCGAATACACATGCGAACACACACCCGAATGCAACCCGAATACACACCTGAACACACACCCGAATACACACCCGAACACACGCCCGAATACAACGCGAATACACACCCGACTACAACCCGAATACACACCCGAACGCACTCCCGAACACACACCCGAATACAACCCGAATACACACCCGAACACACACCCGAATACACACCCGAATACAACCCGACTACACACTTGAATACAACCCGAATACACACCCGAACACACACCCGAACACACACCCGAATACAAAACCGAACACACACCCGAACACACACCCGAATACAACCCGAACACACACCCGAACACACACCCGAATACAACCCGAATACACACCCGAATACACACCCGAATACAAACCCGAAAACACACCCGAACACACACCCGAATGCAACCCGAATACACACCCGAACACACACCCGAATACACACCCGAACACACACCCGAATACAACGCGAATACACACCCGACTACAACCCGAATACACACCCGAACACACTCCCGAACACACACCCGAATACAACCCGAATACACACCCGAACACACACCCGAATACACACCCGAATACAACCCGACTACACACTTGAATACAACCCGAACACACACATGAACACACACCCGAACACACACCCGAATACAACCCGAATACACACCCGAATACACACCCGAATACACACCCGAACACACACCCGAATACAACCCGAATACACACCTGAACACACACCCGAACACACACCCGAATACAACCCGAATACACACCCGAACACACACCCGAATACACACCCGAACACACACCCGAACACACACCCGAATACAACCCGAATTCACACAGGAACACACACCCGAATACACACCCGAACACACCCGAACACACACCAGACTACAACCCGAATACACACCCGAACACACACCCGAATACACACCCGAATACAACCCGAATACACACCCGAACACACACCCGAACACACACCCGAATACAACCCGAACACACACCCGAACACACACCTGAATACAACCCGAATACACGCCCGAACACACACCCGAATACACACCCGAACACACACCCGAATACACACCCGAACACACCCGAACACACACCCGACTACAACCAGAATACACACCCGAACACACACCCGAATACACACCCGAACACACCCGAATACTCACCCGAACACACAACCGAACACACACCCGAACACACACCCGAACACACACCCGAATACAACCCGAATACACACCCGAACACACACCCGAATACAACCCGAATACACACCCGAACACCCACCCGAACACACACCCGAACACACATCCGAACACACACCCGAATACAACCCGAATACACACCCGAACACACACCCGAATACACACCCGAATACAACCCGAATACACACCCGAATACACACCCGAATACAAACCCGAAAACACACCCGAATACACACCCGAACACACACCCGAACACACACCCGACCACACATCCGAACACACACCCGAACACACACCAGAACACACACCCGAATACAACCCGAACACACACCCGAACACACACCCGAATACAACCCGAATACACACCCGAACACACACCCGAATACACACCCGAACACACACCCGACTACAACCCGAATACACACCCGAACACACACCCGAACACACCCGAACACACCCGAACACACACCCGAATACAACCCGAATACACACCCGAACACACACCCGAATACAACCCGAATACACACCCGAACTCACACCCGAACACACACCCGAACACACACCCGAATACAATCCCGAACACACATCCGAATACAACCCGAACACACACCCGAATACAACCCGAATACACACCCGAATACACACCCGAATACAAACCCGAAAACACACCCGAACACACACCCGAATGCAACCCGAATACACACCCGAACACACACCCGAATACACACCCGAACACACACCCGAATACAACCCGAATACACACCCGAACACACACCCGACTACAACCCGAATACACACCCGAACACACTCCCGAACACACACCCGAATACAACCCGAATACACACCCAAACACACCCGAATACACACCCGAATACAACCCGACTACACACTTGAATACAACCCGAATACACACCCGAACACACACCCGAACACACACCCGAACACACACCCGAACACACACCCGAATACAACCCGAATACACACCCGAATACACACCCGAATACACACCCGAACACACACCCTAATACTCACCCGCACACACAACCGAACACACACCCGAACACACACCCGAACACACACCCGAATACAACCCGAATACACACCCGAACACACACCCGAATACAACCCGAATACACACCCGAACACACACCCGAACACACACCCGAATACAACCCGAATACACACCCGAACACACACCCGAATACAACCCGAACACACACCCGAACACACACCTGAATACAACCCGAATACACGCCCGAACACACACCCGAATACACACCCGAACACACACCCGAATACACACCCGAACACACCCGAACACACACCCGACTACAACCCGAATACACACCCGAACACACACCCGACTACAACCCGAATACACACCCGAACACACACCCGAATACACACCCGAACACACCCGAATACTCACCCGAACACACAACCGAACACACACCCGAACACACACCCGAACACACTCCCGAATACAACCCGAATACACACCCGAACACACACCCGAATACAACCCGAATACACACCCGAACACCCACCCGAACACACACCCGAACACACATCCGAACACACACCCGAAACAACCCGAATACACACCCGAACACACACCCGAATGCACACCCGAATACAACCCGAATACACACCCGAATACACACCCGAATACAAACCCGAAAACACACCCGAATACACACCCGAACACACACCCGAACACACACCCGACCACACACCCGAACACACACCCGAACACACACCAGAACACACACCCGAATACAACCCGAACACACACCCGAACACACACCCGAATACAACCCGAATACACACCCGAACACACACCCGAATACACACCCGAACACACACCCGACTACAACCCGAATACACACCCGAACACACACCCGAACACACCCGAACACACCCGAATACAACCCGAATACACACCCGATCACACACCCGAATACAACCCGAATACACACCCGAACACACACCCGAACACACACCCGAACACACACCCGAACACACACCCGTATACAATCCCGAACACACACCCGAATACAACCCGAACACACACCCGAATACAACCCGAACACACACCCGAATACAACCCGAATACACACCCGAATACAAACCCGAAAACACACCCAAATACACACCCGAACACACACCCGAATGCAACCCGAATACACACCCGAACACACACCCGAATACAACGCGAATACACACCCGACTACAACCCGAATACACACCCGAACACACTCCCGAACACACACCAGAATACAACCCGAATACACACCCGAACACACACCCGAATACACACCCGAATACAACCCGACTACACACTTGAATACAACCCGAATACACACCCGAACACACACCCGAACACACACCCGAATACAAAACCGAACACACACCCGAACACACACCCGAATACAACCCGAACACACACCCGAACACACACCCGAATACAACCCGAATACACACCCGAATACACACCCGAATACAAACCCGAAAACACACCCGAATACACACCCGAACACACACCCGAATGCAACCCGAATACACACCCGAACACACACCCGAATACACACCCGAACACACACCCGAATACAACGCGAATACACACCCGACTACAACCCGAATACACACCCGAACACACTCCCGAACACACACCCGAATACAACAAGAATACACACCCGAACACACACCCGAATACACACCCGAATACAACCCGACTACACACTTGAATACAACCCGAACACACACCCGAACACACACCCGAACACACACCCGAATACAACCCGAATACACACCCGAATACACACCCGAATACACACCCGAATACACACCCGAACACACACCCGAATACAACCCGAATACACACCTGAACACACACCCGAACACACACCCTAATACAACCCGAATACACACCCGAACACACACCCGAATACACACCCGAACACACACCCGAACACACACCCGAATACAACCCGAATTCACACAGGAACACACACCCGAATACACACCCGAACACACCCGAACACACACCAGACTACAACCCGAATACACACCCGAACACACACCCGAATACACACCATAATACACACCCGAACACACACCCGACTACAACCCGAATACACACCCGAACACACACCCGAAACCACCCGAGCCCACCCGAACACACACCCGAATACAACCCGAATACACACCCGAACACACACCCGAATACAACCCGAATACACACCCGAACACACACCCGAACACACACCCGAACACACACCCGAACACACACCCGAATACAATCCCGAACACACACCCGAATACAACACGAACACACACCCGAACACACACCCGAATACAACCCGAACACACACCCGAATACAACCCGAATACACACCCGAATACACACCCGAATACACACCCGAACACACCCCCGAATACAAAACGAATACACACCTGAACACACACCCGAACACACACCCTAATACAACCCGAACACACACCCTAATACAACCCGAATACACACCCGAACACACACCCGAATACACACCCGAACACACACCCGAACACACACCCGAACACACACCCGAATACAACCCGAATTCACACAGGAACACACACCCGAATACACACCCGAACACACCCGAACACACACCAGACTACAACCCGAATACACACCCGAACACACACCCGAATACACACCCGAACACACCCGAACACACACCCGACTACAACCCGAATACACACCCGAACACACACCTGAATACAACCCGAATACACGCCCGAACACACACCCGAATACACACCCGAACACACACCCGAATACACACCCGAACACACCCGAACACACACCCGACTACAACCCGAATACACACCCGAACACACACCCGAATACACACCCGAACACACCCGAATACTCACCCGAACACACAACCGAACACACACCCGAACACACACCCGAACACACTCCCGAATACAACCCGAATACACATCCGAACACACACCCGAATACAACCCGAATACACACCCGAACACCCACCCGAACACACACCCGAACACACATCCGAACACACACACGAAACAACCCGAATACACACCCGAACACACACCCGAATGCACACCCGAATACAACCCGAATACACACCCGAATACACACCCGAATACAAACCCGAAAACACCCCCGAATACACACCCGAACACACACCCGAACACACACCCGACCACACACCCGAACACACACCCGAACACACACCAGAACACACACCCGAATACAACCCGAACACACACCCGATCACACACCCGAATACAACCCGAATACACACCCGAACACACACCCGAACACACACCCGAACACACACCCGAATACAATCCCGAACACACACCCGAATACAACCCGAACACACACCCGAACACACACCCGAATACTACCCGAACACACACCCGAATACAACCCGAATACACACCCGAATACAAACCCGAAAACACACCCAAATACACACCCGAACACACACCCGAATGCAACCCGAATACACACCCGAACACACACCCGAATACACACCCGAACACACACCCGAATACAACGCGAATACACACCCGACTACAACACGAATACACACCCGAACACACTCCCGAACACACACCAGAATACAACCCGAATACACACCCGAACACACACCCGAATACACACCCGAATACAACCCGACTACACACTTGAATACAACCCGAATACACACCCGAACACACACCCGAACACACACCCGAATACAAAACCGAACACACACCCGAACACACACCCGAATACAACCCGAACACACACCCGAACACACACCCGAATACAACCCGAATACACACCCGAATACACACCCGAATACAAACCCGAAAACACACCCGAATACACACCCGAACACACACCCGAATGCAACCCGAATACACACCCGAACACACACCCGAATACACACCCGAACACACACCCGAATACAACGCGAATACACACCCGACTACTACCCGAATACACACCCGAACACACTCCCGAACACACACCCGAATACAACCCGAATACACACCCGAACACACACCCGAATACACACCCGAATACAACCCGACTACACACTTGAATACAACCCGAACACACACCCGAACACACACCCGAACACACACCCGAACACACACCCGAATACAACCCGAATACACACCCGAATACACACCCGAATACACACCCGAATACACACCCGAACACACACCCGAATACAACCCGAATACACACCTGAACACACACCCGAACACACACCCTAATACAACCCGAATACACACCCGAACACACACCCGAATACACACCCGAACACACACCCGAACACACACCCGAATACAACCCGAATTCACACAGGAACACACACCCGAATACACACCCGAACACACCCGAACACACACCAGACTACAACCCGAATACACACCCGAATACACACCATAATACACACCCGAACACACACCCGACTACAACCCGAATACACACCCGAACACACACCCGAAACCACCCGAGCCCACCCGAACACACACCCGAATACAACCCGAATACACACCCGAACACACACCCGAATACAACCCGAATACACACCCGACTACAACACGAATACACACCCGAACACACTCCCGAACACACACCAGAATACAACCCGAATACACACCCGAACACACACCCGAATACACACCCGAATACAACCCGACTACACACTTGAATACAACCCGAATACACACCCGAACACACACCCGAACACACACCCGAATACAAAACCGAACACACACCCGAACACACACCCGAATACAACCCGAACACACACCCGAACACACACCCGAATACAACCCGAATACACACCCGAATACACACCCGAATACAAACCCGAAAACACACCCGAATACACACCCGAACACACACCCGAATGCAACCCGAATACACACCCGAACACACACCCGAATACACACCCGAACACACACCCGAATACAACGCGAATACACACCCGACTACTACCCGAATACACACCCGAACACACTCCCGAACACACACCCGAATACAACCCGAATACACACCCGAACACACACCCGAATACACACCCGAATACAACCCGACTACACACTTGAATACAACCCGAACACACACCCGAACACACACAAGAACACACACCCGAATACAACCCGAATACACACCCGAATACACACCCGAATACACACCCGAATACACACCCGAACACACACCCGAATACAACCCGAATACACACCTGAACACACACCCGAACACACACCCTAATACAACCCGAATACACACCCGAACACACACCCGAATACACACCCGAACACACACCCGAACACACACCCGAATACAACCCGAATTCACACAGGAACACACACCCGAATACACACCCGAACACACACCAGACTACAACCCGAATACACACCCGAACACACACCCGAATACACACCATAATACACACCCGAACACACACCCGACTACAACCCGAATACACACCCGAACACACACCCGAAACCACCCGAGCCCACCCGAACACACACCCGAATACAACCCGAATACACACCCGAACACACACCCGAATACAACCCGAATACACACCCGAACACACACCCGAACACACACCCGAACACACACCCGAACACACACCCGAATACAATCCCGAACACACACCCGAATACAACACGAACACACACCCGAACACACACCCGAATACAACCCGAACACACACCCGAATACAACCCGAATACACACCCGAATACACACCCGAATACACACCCGAACACACCCCCGAATACAAAACGAATACACACCTGAACACACACCCGAACACACACCCTAATACAACCCGAATACACACCCGAACACACACCCGAATACACACCCGAACACACACCCGAACACACACCCGAACACACACCCGAATACAACCCGAATTCACACAGGAACACACACCCGAATACACACCCGAACACACCCGAACACACACCAGACTACAACCCGAATACACACCCGAACACACACCCGAATACACACCCGAATACACACCCGAACACACACCCGACTACAACCCGAATACACACCCGAACACACACCCGAACCCACCCGAACACACCCGAACACACACCCGAATACAACCCGAATACACACCCGAACACACACCCGAATACAACCCGAATACACACCCGAACACACACCCGAACACACACCCGAACACACATCCGAATACAATCCCGAACACACACCCGAATACAACCCGAACACACACCCGAACACACACCCGAATACAACCCGAACACACACCCGAATACAACCCGAATACACACCCGAATACACACCCGAATACAAACCCGAAAACACACCCGAATACACATGCGAACACACACCCGAATGCAACCCGAATACACACCTGAACACACACCCGAATACACACCCGAACACACACCCGAATACAACGCGAATACACACCCGACTACAACCCGAATACACACCCGAACGCACTCCCGAACACACACCCGAATACAACCCGAATACACACCCGAACACACACCCGAATACACACCCGAATACAACCCGACTACACACTTGAATACAACCCGAATACACACCCGAACACACACCCGAACACACACCCGAATACAAAACCGAACACACACCCGAACACACACCCGAATACAACCCGAACACACACCCGAACACACACCCGAATACAACCCGAATACACACCCGAATACACACCCGAATACAAACCCGAAAACACACCCGAACACACACCCGAATGCAACCCGAATACACACCCGAACACACACCCGAATACACACCCGAACACACACCCGAATACAACGCGAATACACACCCGACTACAACCCGAATACACACCCGAACACACTCCCGAACACACAACCGAATACAACCCGAATACACACCCGAACACACACCCGAATACACACCCGAATACAACCCGACTACACACTTGAATACAACCCGAACACACACCCGAACACACACCCGAACACACACCCGAATACAACCCGAATACACACCCGAATACACACCCGAATACACACCCGAACACACACCCGAATACAACCCGAATACACACCTGAACACACACCCGAACACACACCCGAATACAACCCGAATACACACCCGAACACACACCCGAATACACACCCGAACACACACCCGAACACACACCCGAATACAACCCGAATTCACACAGGAACACACACCCGAATACACACCCGAACACACCCGAACACACACCAGACTACAACCCGAATACACACCCGAACACACACCCGAATACACACCCGAATACAACCCGAATACACACCCGAACACACACCCGAATACAACCCGAACACACACCCGAACACACACCTGAATACAACCCGAATACACGCCCGAACACACAACCGAATACACACCCGAACACACACCCGAATACACACCCGAACACACCCGAACACACACCCGACTACAACCAGAATACACACCCGAACACACACCCGAATACACACCCGAACACACCCGAATACTCACCCGAACACACAACCGAACACACACCCGAACACACACCCGAACACACACCCGAATACAACCCGAATACACACCCGAACACACACCCGAATACAACCCGAATACACACCCGAACACCCACCCGAACACACACCCGAACACACATCCGAACACACACCCGAATACAACCCGAATACACACCCGAACACACACCCGAATACACACCCGAATACAACCCGAATACACACCCGAATACACACCCGAATACAAACCCGAAAACACACCCGAATACACACCCGAACACACACCCGAACACACACCCGACCACACATCCGAACACACACCCGAACACACACCAGAACACACACCCGAATACAACCCGAACACACACCCGAACACACACCCGAATACAACCCGAATACACACCCGAACACACACCCGAATACACACCCGAACACACACCCGACTACAACCCGAATACACACCCGAACACACACCCGAACACACCCGAACACACCCGAACACACACCCGAATACAACCCGAATACACACCCGAACACACACCCGAATGCAACCCGAATACACACCCGAACACACACCCGAACACACACCCGAACACACACCCGAATACAATCCCGAACACACATCCGAATACAACCCGAACACACACCCGAACACACACCCGAATACAACCCGAATACACACCCGAATACACACCCGAATACAAACCCGAAAACACACCCGAACACACACCCGAATGCAACCCGAATACACACCCGAACACACACCCGAATACACACCCGAACACACACCCGAATACAACCCGAATACACACCCGAACACACACCCGACTACAACCCGAATACACACCCGAACACACTCCCGAACACACACCCGAATACAACCCGAATACACACCCAAACACACCCGAATACACACCCGAATACAACCCGACTACACACTTGAATACAACCCGAATACACACCCGAACACACACCCGAACACACACCCGAACACACACCCGAACACACACCCGAATACAACCCGAATACACACCCGAATACACACCCGAATACACACCCGAACACACACCCTAATACTCACCCGAACACACAACCGAACACACACCCGAACACACACCCGAACACACACCCGAATACAACCCGAATACACACCCGAACACACACCCGAATACAACCCGAATACACACCCGAACACACACCCGAACACACACCCGAATACAACCCGAATACACACCCGAACACACACCCGAATACAACCCGAACACACACCTGAATACAACCCGAATACACGCCCGAACACACACCCGAATACACACCCGAACACACACCCGAATACACACCCGAACACACCCGAACACACACCCGACTACAACCCGAATACACACCCGAACACACACCTGAATACAACCCGAATACACGCCCGAACACACACCCGAATACACACCCGAACACACACCCGAATACACACCCGAACACACCCGAACACACACCCGACTACAACCCGAATACACACCCGAACACACACCCGAATACACACCCGAACACACCCGAATACTCACCCGAACACACAACCGAACACACACCCGAACACACACCCGAACACACTCCCGAATACAACCCGAATACACACCCGAACACACACCCGAATACAACCCGAATACACACCCGAACACCCACCCGAACACACACCCGAACACACATCCGAACACACACCCGAAACAACCCGAATACACACCCGAACACACACCCGAATGCACACCCGAATACAACCCGAATACACACCCGAATACACACCCGAATACAAACCCGAAAACACACCCGAATACACACCCGAACACACACCCGAACACACACCCGACCACACACCCGAACACACACCCGAACACACACCAGAACACACACCCGAATACAACCCGAACACACACCCGAACACACACCCGAATACAACCCGAATACACACCCGAACACACACCCGAACACACCCGAACACACCCGAATACAACCCGAATACACACCCGATCACACACCCGAATACAACCCGAATACACACCCGAACACACACCCGAACACACACCCGAATACAATCCCGAACACACACAGGAATACAACCCGAACACACACCCGAACACACACCCGAATACAACCCGAACACACACCCGAATACAACCCGAATACACACCCGAATACACACCCGAATACAAACCCGAAAACACACCCAAATACACACCCGAACACACACCCGAATGCAACCCGAATACACACCCGAACACACACCCGAATACACACCCGAACACACACCCGAATACAACGCGAATACACACCCGACTACAACCCGAATACACACCCGAACACACTCCCGAACACACACCAGAATACAACCCGAATACACACCCGAACACACACCCGAATACACACCCGAATACAACCCGACTACACACTTGAATACAACCCGAATACACACCCGAACACACACCCGAACACACACCCGAATACAAAACCGAACACACACCCGAACACACACCCGAATACAACCCGAACACACACCCGAACACACACCCGAATACAACCCGAATACACACCCGAATACACACCCGAATACAAACCCGAAAACACACCCGAATACACACCCGAACACACACCCGAATGCAACCCGAATACACACCCGAACACACACCCGAATACACACCCGAACACACACCCGAATACAACGCGAATACACACCCGACTACAACCCGAATACACACCCGAACACACTCCCGAACACACACCCGAATACAACCCGAATACACACCCGAACACACACCCGAATACACACCCGAATACAACCCGACTACACACTTGAATACAACCCGAACACACACCCGAACACACACCCGAACACACACCCGAATACAACCCGAATACACACCCGAATACACACCCGAATACACACCCGAATACACACCCGAACACACACCCGAATACAACCCGAATACACACCTGAACACACACCCGAACACACACCCTAATACAACCCGAATACACACCCGAACACACACCCGAATACACACCCGAACACACACCCGAACACACACCCGAATACAACCCGAATTCACACAGGGACACACACCCGAATACACACCCGAACACACCCGAACACACACCAGACTACAACCCGAATACACACCCGAACACACACCCGAATACACACCATAATACACACCCGAACACACACCCGACTACAACCCGAATACACACCCGAACACACACCCGAAACCACCCGAGCCCACCCGAACACACACCCGAATACAACCCGAATACACACCCGAACACACACCCGAATACAACCCGAATACACACCCGAACACACACCCGAACACACACCCGAACACACACCCGAATACAACCCGAATACACCCCCGAATACACACCCGAATACAAACCCGAACACACACCCGAATACAACGCGAATACACACCCGACTACAACCCGAATTCACACCCGAACGCACTCCCGAACACACACCCGAATACAACCCGAATACACACCCGAACACACACCCGAATACACACCCGAATACAACCCGACTACACACTTGAATACAACCCGAATACACACCCGAACACACACCCGAACACACACCCGAACACACACCCGAATACAAAACCGAACACACACCCGAACACACACCCGAATACAACCCGAACACACACCCGAACACACACCCGAATACAACCCGAATACACACCCGAATACACACCCGAATACAAAACCGAAAACACACCCGAACACACACCCGAATGCAACCCGAATACACACCCGAACACACACCCGAATACACACCCGAACACACACCCGAATACAACGCGAATACACACCCGACTACAACCCGAATACACACCCGAACACACTCCCGAACACACACCCGAATACAACCCGAATACACACCCGAACACACACCCGAATACACACCCGAATACAACCCGACTACACACTTGAATACAACCCGAACACACACCCGAACACACACCCGAACACACACCCGAATACAACCCGAATACACACCCGAATACACACCCGAATACACACCCGAACACACACCCGAATACAACCCGAATACACACCTGAACACACACCCGAACACACACCCGAATACAACTCGAATACACACCCGAACACACACCCGAACACACACCCGAACACACACCCGAATACAACCCGAATTCACACAGGAACACACACCCGAATACACACCCGAACACACCCGAACACACACCAGAATACAACCCGAATACACACCCGAACACACACCCGAATACACACCCTAATACAACCCGAATACACACCCGAATACAACCCGAACACACACCCGAACACACACCTGAATACAACCCGAATACACGCCCGAACACACACCCGAATACACACCCGAACACACACCCGAATACACACCCGAACACACCCGAACACACACCCGAATACAACCCGAATACACACCCGAACACACATCCGAACACACACCCGAATACAACCCGAATACACACCCGAACACACACCCGAATACAACCCGAATACACACCCGAACACACATCCGAACACACACCCGAATACAACCCGAATACACACCCGAACACACACCCGAATACACACCCGAACACACACCCGACTACAACCCGAATACACACCCGAATACAAACCCGAAAACACACCCGAATACACACCCGAACACACACCCGAACACACACCCGACCACACATCCGAACACACACCCGAACACACACCAGAACACACACCCGAATACAACCCGAACACACACCCGAACACACACCCGAATACAACCCGAATACACACCCGAACACACACCCGAATACACACCCGAACACACACCCGACTACAACCCGAATACACACCCGAACACACACCCGAACACACCCGAACACACCCGAACACACACCCGAATACAACCCGAATACACACCCGAACACACACCCGAATACAACCCGAATACACACCCGAACACACACCCGAACACACACCCGAACACACACCCGAATACAATCCCGAACACACATCCGAATACAACCCGAACACACACCCGAACACACACCCGAATACAACCCGAATACACACCCGAATACACACCCGAATACAAACCCGAAAACACACCCGAACACACACCCGAATGCAACCCGAATACACACCCGAACACACACCCGAATACACACCCGAACGCACACCCGAATACAACCCGAATACACACCCGAACACACACCCGACTACAACCCGAATACACACCCGAACACACTCCCGAACACACACCCGAATACAACCCGAATACACACCCAAACACACCCGAATACACACCCGAATACAACCCGACTACACACTTGAATACAACCCGAATACACACCCGAACACACACACGAACACACACCCGAACACACACCCGAACACACACCCGAATACAACCCGAATACACACCCGAATACACACCCGAATACACACCCGAACACACACCCGAATACTCACCCGAACACACAACCGAACACACACCCGAACACACACCCGAACACACACCCGAATACAACCCGAATACACACCCGAACACACACCCGAATACAACCCGAATACACACCCGAACACACCCGAACACACACCCGAATACAACCCGAATACACACCCGAACACACACCCGAATACAACCCGAACACACACCCGAACACACACCTGAATACAACCCGAATACACGCCCGAACACACACCCGAATACACACCCGAACACACACCCGAATACACACCCGAACACACCCGAACACACACCCGACTACAACCCGAATACACACCCGAACACACACCTGAACACACCCGAATACTCACCCGAACACACAACCGAACACACACCCGAACACACACCCGAACACACACCCGAATACAACCCGAATACACACCCGAACACACACCCGAATACAACCCGAATACACACCCGAACACCCACCCGGACACACACCCGAACACACATCCGAACACACACCCGAATACAACCCGAATACACACCCGAACACACACCCGAATACACACCCGAATACAACCCGAATACACACCCGAACACACACCCGAATACAACCCGAATACACACCCGAACACACACCCGAACACACACCCGAACACACAAACGAACACACACCCGACTACAACCCGAATACACACCCGAACACACACCCGAATACAACCCGAACACACACCCGAATACAACCCGAATACACACCCGAACACACCCGAATACACACCCGAACACACCCGAACACACACCCGACTGCAACCCGAATAAACACCAGAACACACCCGAATACACACCAGAATACAACCCGAACACACACCCGAACACACACCCGAATACAACCCGAATACACACCCGAACACACACCCGAATACACACCCGAACACACACCCGACTACAACCCGAATACACACCCGAACACACACCCGAACACACCCGAACACACCCGAACACACACCCGAATACAACCCGAATACACACCCGAACACACACCCGAATACAACCCGAATACACACCCGAACACACACCCGAACACACACCCGAACACACAAACGAACACACACCCGACTACAACCCGAATACACACCCGAACACACACCCGAATACAACCCGAACACACCCCCGAATACAACCCGAATACACACCCGAATACACACCCGAACACACACCCGAATGCAACCCGAATACACACCCGAACACACACCCGAATACACACCCGAACACACACCCGAATACAACGCGAATACACACCCGACTACTACCCGAATACACACCCGAACACACTCCCGAACACACACCCGAATACAACCCGAATACACACCCGAACACACACCCGAATACACACCCGAATACAACCCGACTACACACTTGAATACAACCCGAACACACACCCGAACACACACCCGAACACACACCCGAATACAACCCGAATACACACCCGAATACACACCCGAATACACACCCGAATACACACCCGAACACACACCCGAATACAACCCGAATACACACCTGAACACACACCCGAACACACACCCTAATACAACCCGAATACACACCCGAACACACACCCGAATACACACCCGAACACACACCCGAACACACACCCGAATACAACCCGAATTCACACAGGAACACACACCCGAATACACACCCGAACACACCCGAACACACACCAGACTACAACCCGAATACACACCCGAATACACACCATAATACACACCCGAACACACACCCGACTACAACCCGAATACACACCCGAACACACACCCGAAACCACCCGAGCCCACCCGAACACACACCCGAATACAACCCGAATACACACCCGAACACACACCCGAATACAACCCGAATACACACCCGACTACAACACGAATACACACCCGAACACACTCCCGAACACACACCAGAATACAACCCGAATACACACCCGAACACACACCCGAATACACACCCGAATACAACCCGACTACACACTTGAATACAACCCGAATACACACCCGAACACACACCCGAACACACACCCGAATACAAAACCGAACACACACCCGAACACACACCCGAATACAACCCGAACACACACCCGAACACACACCCGAATACAACCCGAATACACACCCGAATACACACCCGAATACAAACCCGAAAACACACCCGAATACACACCCGAACACACACCCGAATGCAACCCGAATACACACCCGAACACACACCCGAATACACACCCGAACACACACCCGAATACAACGCGAATACACACCCGACTACTACCCGAATACACACCCGAACACACTCCCGAACACACACCCGAATACAACCCGAATACACACCCGAACACACACCCGAATACACACCCGAATACAACCCGACTACACACTTGAATACAACCCGAACAC